>JAKCPI010009533.1:0-12621 GCA_023213315.1 Euborellia annulipes | reverse complement strand
TTTTTTCATATCAATGTTTAATCTTAAATGTTGTGTCGACTACCAATAATTATAATTGAGATTATAATAATTAAATTGGTTTTAAAACCTGAATATATTTTTATATCCAAATAAAATTTATAAATATTTTGTTCATAGTTTGGTTATATTTCATTACAATTAATAAAGTTTCATGGAAATTGATTTTAATTTTAAATTTTTAAAAATTTGGATCTAAAATTGAATTTAAAATTTCAAGAGTTTGGTTCAATTGTAATAAATACTGTCGAAGTAGGTTTTTGTGGTGGAGTCGATTGTTTTAGTGCAAACCAAGCAGTCAGGAATTAGGTTCACGACGGCCTGGTCTTGATCCACCAGAAATATTCACTAAAATTTGTTAATGGACCAAAATTCGGTTCAAGGCATATTTTGAATATTAATATTTAATTAAAATGAAATCAAGAATTTCTTTGGAAAAAATTGGGGAATAATATTCCAATTTTTTCTCTAATAAAATAAAAAAATTAGGACAAACCTGACATTTTCTGCTGCTTAGGCGATGAGCTTGGTTAAACGAATAAATCACTATAGAGTACTAATAATCATCAAGAGGAAACGAACGACCTTAAATATTTAGTGATTTATCAAAAATAAACATTTGTCCTATTAATCAATTCATGGCTGGGTAAATATCCTTTAACTTGAATCAGGTCGCATTCGAACGCAACTTTTTTATTGTTTGATAATAAAAAGAAAAAAGATTTCCTTAATCTCACAAAATTCCCATTCTTATGAGGAAATAAAAGCATGGAGTATGGATAAGGAAGAAAAAGGGCACAAATCTAATATCAATGTTCATAATGGAAATTTGATCTTTTTAATGTGCCTCAAATGTCTTAGAAAACCGACTATTATTAATTTCATAACTTAAAAGAAATGAAATCCGCCATTTTAGATCTTTTTTTATTATTATTTATTTTCAATAGAGAGAAAGAGTAAAGGAAGATTGGAAAAACATTTCTAAAAGAGATTTTCTTTTCGTCGATTCGTTTATTTACATTTCTTTATTACGTGATTTTAAATCAGAGAAAATTCCAAATTATACGTAATAAATAAAAAAGAAAACCATTTTCTTATAAAAGAGTGAAATGGTAAAAAAAATATTGAATTTCCAAACAAACAGAAACGATTTGTAAAAGTTTTTCTTGTCTAAAATTTTACAAGAAAAAAAAAAAAAAAAAAAGGAAATAATTAGTAGATATATAGCCTAATAAAACTTTTTAATATTTTGACCAAAAAAATTATTAGTAAACTCAGATTAAACTCCTTCCCACCTCCCGAAATCCCGAATATAGAGAAATATAGAGAGAGAAACATAAAATAAATTTTAATTAGGGTCCGACCGAAACCGTAACTTATTTTTATTAAAATTTCCTATACAAAATTACAAAATTCTTTCCATTTAGTCTTTTTATTAGTAAATTTTCTCTCGTGACTCAAACAATAACTCCATCCATTTTTCTCTCAGGTTTCGGCTGATTTTTGACCGAAACCATGATTTTTGACAGAAACTTGTTGAAACCGTAACTTCGGTCTGTTCCTAAATTTAATCTCAAGTCTAATCTCAACAGGCATCTTCTCAGTTCCCGCAGTTGAGTTTCCCTTTTATGCTTCTCCTTTTGTTTTTATTTTCTTCCTGGCTGCATGTGACCACTGGTCATTATAGGTCTTCGGACATTATGCACCCATTCCAAAAAAAAATTTTCAGAATAGTAGCTTAATAATATTTTTAATCTGAAACAATGACAAGCCTCTTGTTTCAAGCTGAATGGTTCGCTTACTGATACCAGGAATATATATTTATTTTTTTTGGATGCCACTTAATTTAAATATAAAGGGATAATAGGTACTGTCAAAATGAAATTATATAATTTATCGTATATCTACAAATGACTTTCGTGAGGAAAAAGTATATTAAATTTTTTTTTATTATATAAGACTTTTTTATTAGTGAATGGCAGGCTTTTTTGCTCTTTTCAATCAGCAAACTCAATTAGAATAAGGCTTGGTAGAGAGAAATGCACTCACTGGAATGAAGTTTCCTCGAGTTAAATGAAGTCCTGGCCATCAGTCACCAAAAGCTTTTGCTTTGAGCAAAACAAATGATGTCTCCTCACTAGTGCCAAAGCGCAAGGGTTTATTTGAATATCAAATAAAAAAAAGGACCCTCATGAACTGTTGATAAATGCTCAAGGTCTAATTCCTTTAAAAAAAATTTTTTTTTTAGAGAGATCGAAAATATCAAATAATTATTTATTCTGGAATTTTTATTATCTGTAGAATTTTTTGTCTGTTACTTATTTTTTTCTTTTGACTTCTATACAGAGACCATTTTACGGGAATCTGAGGACCTCAAAACGTGTATTTCCATCAAAATCGAATTTTTGACATGAATATATAATTATAGGTAAGAGAAAGCAAAATATATCAGAGATATAGCATCATGAAATTGCTTTTTTTTACTTTCTCTTACCTCTATATATATGTTAATATATAGAGAGAGAAAGTATCGGATTCATGTCAAAAATTCGATGTTGAGATTTTGATGGATATACAGGTTTTGAGGTCCCCTACCAATTAGACCAAGCCCGTAGACAAATTTTACATCTTGAATTCTAATATATTGGCGGAAACTAAATATATGTCGACACGAAAAATCTGGTGCGACAGTCACACCAGATTTTTTTTCTTTGAAAATAAATGATGGATATTTTTAATTGGAGGTGCTATATAAATATTAATAGGGTCTATATGATTATCTTCATACACTTCTTATTACATTATTTATTTTTAATACTTCATCCTTGCCTCCCTTGCGGTTTACTACTAATACTGGTTTAATTATATTAAGGATTTTTAATAGAAGAAATAATTTTTTGTTTCATAAATTTTCAAATTAATTTTTTTTTTTATTAGTATACAAATATTTGAGTTAAAAAGAAAAAGAAAAAAAAATATTTGAGTTTCAGGCAAAATATTCCAGGTATATATTGCAATATATATCATCATGTTAATTAATTATTTTTATTTAATATTTAATTAATTAAACTTGATCAAATATCTCTGACCTGAAGACTCGGAAAAATATAAATGAAGTAAAACCAAAAATATTCTAGAAATAATTTAAACAGAAAAAAAAAAAAAAAAAAAAAATACTCCAAATATAGTCATTTTAAAAGTATTTAGATTTGAGAATATACAGTAGTAGTCCTAACATTAACTTGCTCTTTATTTATTTATTCAGAGGTGATGTCAAGAAAAATTATTCTCTCTCACGTTGATGATTCACATGGGCGTAGCCAGACTTCTTGTTAGGGGGGCAACCCCTCGTCAGAGCGAGAGGGGGGTTTGCAATTAAAATTTACATAGATTATTAATTATTTATTTAAATAAAAAAAAAATTAAATTAATGTAGTGGATTGGGGCGTTAAAAAAAATTCCCAATGGGAAAAATATATATTTGTTTGATTTCTTTTATTTTTAGGACCAGCCGGGGGGGGGGCAAAGGCCCCCCTGCCTCCTCCTGGCTACGCCCATGATGATTGACAAAATTCAGAGAAATAATAAACTTAAATACTTTTGCATTTGTCATTAAAGAATATATTTAGATTTGATTGAATATTATAATTTAATTTTGATTGAATTTATAATTTTAAAAACATATTAACATTTTTTCTTGCATGATACGTTGCATGTTGGTCGAACGCTGCTGGCACAGACGATTTTTGGCGGAGCACAACGAATTACTTGTCTTGGCGGACAAATTATTTTAGGACCTGGACAACAAATCACCTGATCGGGTTGTTGGACAAATTGAGGTGGTCCACAACGCAAGATCTGTTTAGGAGGACATATGATTTTAGGTGCTGGACAGTTTAATATTTGAGGTGTTGGTCGGACGAATTTTGGTGTTGGGCATCGGATGATTTGCGTCGCTGGGCAGATTACACGTGGCGCTGGACAGCAAACCACTTGCGGCGTTGTTGGTACAAATTTTGGTGTCGGGCATTGGATCACTTGATCAGGAGGACATTTTATAGTCACTTTTGGTGCCTGGGGAACGCAGTCCCCCGAAAAAGTTGAACATCCATCATCTTCTAAGGCGGACTCACAAGAAATTTCATTTTCGGATTGGCAGGATGGAAGATATGGCTCTTGGCATTTATACTGTGTTTGAGGCGTATAACAGCTCTGGTCTAAAATTTCCAAAATTTATTAGCATTTAATAAGAAATTTCTTGTTTTAAGTTTTACTTACCAGTCATGTTATATCTGCTAATAGTAAACAGTCAGTTACGTACTCTCATTCGTTTAAATTCTCTCTTTCGCCTTTCTGCCTATTTATATGCAAAAAATTATTTATTAGAAAAGGAAGTTATTTTTATAAATTGGTAAATATTAATTTTATATAAGTAAATATTTGACTTTTCAACAAATATCATTTTGTTGATTAATTTCTTTCTTTTTTTTTAAATAAAAAATAAATAAAACAATTCCTTGAAATTGTGACCTTTACGTGGCCTTTAGAGAAACATGGCCTTTAGGTGCTTATGGTCTTTTCAATAAATTGATTGTTTTTCGCTGATTGATTTAAAAATTGGAGTGCCTGGAAATGCAGGCAGCGCAGCCAAGGATGAAATAAATTTTTTTTAAATTTTACTCATCAACGTTTCGGTTGCTGATCGTGTCCTTCCTCAGGACGAAATAAGTGACACAAATTATACATCGGTGGCATGTATAATTTGTGCCACTTATAAATAAGTGTCACAAATTATACATTTAGTCTTGTGGAAGGGCGCAATTAGCAACCGAAACGTCGATGAATAAAATAATTTTTATTTCATCCTTGACTGCCTGTATTTCCAGAAATCTCCATGATTAATTTGTTTTAAATATTATTGAAAATTAAAACTATATCACCCCCAAATAATCTTTCTTAATGCAAAACAAAAGAAAGATTTCCTTAAAAGAATTCAACTTACAAACAAAAATTCAACTTAAGAGCAAATCCTGCTTGGGCCATTGTCTTGACTAATTAAAGATCTACAGTAGACTATAAACCTTTTTTGTAAACTCTTTGGAATCTTACTTAGGCTATGAACGGCCTAGACAATATAGCTTTTAATTAGGGGTCGTCCACATATTACGTCACGCCTTTTTTGACGATATTCTAGTCCTCCGCCCCCCCCCTCCCGTCACAGTTAGTCTTTTATTCAAACAAACTCCACCTGACACTAATCATATTTATTTATATAATACAACTAGTAAAGCCCGGCTTCGACATTTTTTTGTTGTAGGTCCTGAACTTTGTTGGTAATCTTTTAGAGGGTTGTTCTTCAAATTCGAGCATCGTCGTCTTTTTTTGATTACCTTAATATTCAGTGTTTTTCTTTCTCTCCTCACACTTCTATATTATGAAGGATTTTCATAAAACGTTTTTTTCGGTAATAAAATAAATGAAATTTTGGAGAAATGTAAAACCAGCTATTGCTCATTTCCATTTTACATCATATTTTTTTGGCAAATATTTCTGCTAACCTGAATTAGGATATCTTTAGTATCCAATGCGATTTTCTGGTCAAAACGTAAAATAAAATCAGTATCAGCTGGTTTTCATTTCTCCATTAAGTTTTTTTAATTTTTAATTTTATTCCATCTTGTTATTTCTTAAAATTTCTTTCATTTTCCGTCTTCATCAAAAACTACCCTTTTAATAATAAAAGTTTATTTTCTATCATGAAAATGTTTATTATTATTATTAATATATTTTTTTTAAATAGAAAGAGAAGATAAATTAATTTATTAATTTTCTTCTTGCTTTATTATTTTTCACTTTTATTATATCTACTTGTAGTCTGTTCGTTTATTTATATTTAATAAGAGTTGGAATTAGAATAGTTTATGAATCTGCGTTTTATTTTACTCTATTCAGATATGCTAATTCTCTGCTATTTAGCTTATATTAAGATGGAAGGCATTATTGTTATTAGAGTGGAATCAAAATTCAGGGATGGGCTTCCAAATGATGGGGAGAGATAGAGAGCTCAGGTCACAAGTTGACGACGTCGTCTGTCTCATGTCGGCTTAAATAAATAAGGATGATAGATGGGCTCTCCATTGGGTCCCTGGATAATTCCTTTGCTCGCAATTAGCTATCTATTATAAGCACGGAGTGGCATTTTATTATAAGCATTATTATCATATCTGCGAATAATTATATCGAATATTAAATCATTTTTTTTAATTAAAGTTAATAGCTATTCATTAAACATTCAATTTTCTTTTATTATGGAAATGTAGATAAAATGATCTTCCTTTAGTTGGTGTGTTTTAACAAAAGTTTAATTTACTATTAATCATAAACGACAGAATATAAGTCCCCTCGGCCCTCCCCCCCTTATATACGTCCGGGGCGAAAAAAAGGTTGTGGGGTCAGTGGCGTCATTTCAACTTTTTCTTTGGAGGGGCAAATTTTTTTCTTTGGGGGGGGGGCAAATTTTTTTTCTTAAAATCACTTACAAATAGGTACTCAAATTTGACCAAAACATATTTAATTTAATTAATTGCTTAATTTTGTAAAGTTTGTATACTCGTAGATGTATTTTGAAGTATTTTATTTAGAATAATATAAAATTTTATAAAAATCAGAGCCCTTGAGGGGGGTGAGGCAAATGCCCCCTGCCTCACCCCCCCCCCCAAATGACGCCTCTGTGTGGGGTGGCCCAGCTTAAATACGTTACGCCACTGGGCAAGGTTGTCCAATTCGGACGCCTATAATAATAATTTTTAGTAGAAGTACACATTTTTTGCAAGCCAAATTGGTAACATATTTAAAATAATATCATTTTGTCAGAAAAATGATGCACATAAAATCAATCATCGTTTTCTAATTTTCTCAGATCCAACTTTATGAGAGAAAAAAAAAGATTCCAAAAAGACATTCGGAAAAATTTATCGATTTTAATTTGAACCCCTAAAAAATATGTTTATTGCCACAAATTCGACTCTATTAGATATATTTTATTTTTCAATTTAATATAAGTAGATTTGAATCACCTTCGGAAAGAAGAAAAAAGTTCAATCTTCAACTTTAATCACATTTTATTCATTTTGGAATGGCTTTGTTTTGTTTTGGTTCAAGCTAATCTCTAATATACGTACATTCGCAAAAAAAATATTAACGACAAAACTTTGATATTTATTAGAAAAGAAGATAAATTTATTTATTAAAAAAACCTATTTTTTTCTTTCTGAGAGGCAAATAAGAAAAAATGGCTTTTTTATTTTAATTAATAAATTATTAAAAAAGTAAAAATAAATAGATAAAGCAATTAGATTAAACAATTTTATTTATTTAACAATTTGTATGTTTTTTTTTGATGGTAGGTCAAATGTTTTATTTTTAATATTTTTTTAATTTTTTAATTAATTTTATTTATTTAGAGTTTTTTTTCCTCATTTTATTTGCCCATTTAGACTGAATTTAGTTTAAAATAAATAAACATTTATTTGTTAACTATTGATTGCTAGGTAGGTTTAACCTTTAAAGAGATTTGTATAATTAAAAGTCATTTAAAATTTCCAAAAATAAAATAATTTATTTTCGGATGATAAAAAAAGGAAAGGGAAAGGAATTTTTTTTATTTCCTTATTAATGTTTCCCTCCTTACCCTAGACCAGTGGTTCCCAACCTTTTTTGATGTTCGGCCCACTTTTACCGTTAAAAAAAAACGCTGAGGCCCAGTGTATATGGGGTATTTTGATTTCCTCCATTTTTTTTTATATTTTTTAGTGCACCTTAAAAAATCCCAGATGTTAAATTTTGAGATTTTTTTGATCGTCTGTTCAAATTTTGAAAAAAAAAAAAACCTCTTTTTTGGGTTTTTTGCTCATAACTCCTACTGGTCCAATTTTCAACTTTTTTTTTTTTAAATATTTTTTTTCTTTTGTGTGTAATTTTCAAGAAAAAATTCAATTAATCTTTTTTGAATAATTTTCCTGTGTCATTTTCAAATTCCAAAATTTTAGTAATTTTCTGAAAATCATGCTTACTTCGATTTTCCTGAAAATCTTTTGTAAAAAACAACTATTCATTCCACAACTTTTCAGGCGGTTCCGGCCGTTGGATCTCTATGCCTACTGTTTTTGTTTCGATTTTTGAAAATTGAAAAAATTATTTTGCCTATTATTCATTTTAAAAAAATAGTAGTCATAGAGATCCCACGACCGGAAAGGCCTGAAAAGTTGTGGAATGAATAGTTGTTTGTTACAAAAAATTTTTTAGGAAAATCGAAGTATACATGATTTTCAGAAAATGAATAAAATTTTGAAATTTGAAAATGACACAGGAAAATTATTCAAAAAAAAGTTGGAAATTGGACCATTTTTGTAGGAGTTATGAAAAAAAACCAAAACAAAAAGGTTTTTTTTTCAAAATTTACCTATCATGTGGGGTTTTTTAAGGTGTACTAAGAAATATCAAAATAATGGAGGAAATCAAAAAATAAAATTTTTCAAACCGTTCGATTTGGCGCCCCATATAGGTCTATATAATTTTATATAAATATATACATTTTTATCTTGCCCGCGGCCCAGTTCCAATCAGCTCGCGGCCCACGGGTGGGAACCTCTGCCCTAAACTATCATCAGAATTGTCTGACAACATATGTAAATTTACTGTATATATACAGTATATTAGTATTGAAAGGCTGTTTCACAGCAAGCTTTTTATTTTAGAGCTTTTAGGTTGAATGATTTAACCCCTGAGGGGGTAAGAGAAAGTAAAAATAGTTTAAGAGAGATGCATTTTCATGTAAAAATAAAATTGGCTTCAAAAACATTTTTATTTTATTTTTTTATTTTTTTCAAAACGGGTCTTACTTTCCGTCTAGCCTTCGTATCTTATACAAATAAAATAGTTTACCCGAAAACAGGTATTTTTATTTATTTTTATTTATTTATTTTTACTTTTGTCTTTTCGATTTTTAATTATAAAGTTATCTATCTAAAATTTTTTATTTACAAAAATTTATTAGGCGTATAATATAATTGTTTCATCTTATAGTTCTTTATTTTATGGCAAAAATTTTATATGAAATTAATAAATTTTGACCGTAATCAACAAATCTGACTCCTTCATTCCGAAATGATTATATTTTTCTGAATTTTTTAATATTAAATTATACTCTTCCGCCAAATGACGCATATAACACTTATTCGTTATTTATTTATTTCACAAGATACAAAATTCTTTATCTTATCTTTTCCTAAGAGATGTCAATATTTCATTTCTCATTTTTTATCAGTTTTATAAACACTCAATTAGTCAGAGATATTAAAAAATAATTCCAAAAATGTATAGACCTTCTTGCGTTAAATGTTTTTTATCTTCTTTAATATTGATTAAAACAGATAGATATCTATTCATCTCCTTACTTATTTGTTTCTTCACCTCATTTGGATTCTATTGTCCTACATATCGCTTTCTCCGCTTCCTTATTATCAGTTGTCTGTAGTTAGGGGTTTTTATTGAAAATAGTAATCTCTCTACTGTTTCTTCACCATTTTAATATTTGCATTCCGGTTTCTTCTATTTTAATATTTTCTTTTGCCTTCAGTCCGTTGATTTTATTTAAGTCATTTGGTTACCAAATATTAGTTTAAATAAGAATGCCTGGACCCCCAATAGATATATTTACAAATATACGGGTATCTTAAAAAGACTTAAATGGCCTAAGTTGCCGAAAAGACTGTGTGCAGTGTGAATGGGAAAAAAGAGTGAGTGTTTTTTATAAAAAAAAATTCTTTATTTCTTATTGTATTTGTTATTGAGAGACATTAGCCTAATTTTTCACTGGTGGCTTCTCATGGGAACGGAAATGGAAATATTCCTCATTTATCTTAAGATACTTCCTTCCTCCCATGTTTATTCATTGTTTATTGCTTTATTAATAAAAAACCGGTATTACAAATTTAAAAAATCTGATGTGACTGTCGCACAGCACACATCTTTCTCTTACCTTCGGTAAATCCATCAGTAAAATACTAGTACTTTTTGGCCGATTTTGATTAAAAGTTTATTTTCACGCTCCAGGGGGGTGGGGGTGTCTAACTTCACCAAATATAAAATTTCAACCACCTAGCTCATTCTTCATGCTTAAAATTGAACACTTCTTCTTCTCAGTCATTAGTGTCAGCCTTGACACGTTGTGGTTACTCTGAAGAGTAACTTTCATGGGAATGATACTGAGGTGGGTTCCCGTTTCCTTCCTCAGGAGGAGGCATCTCAAATAGAGTTGGATAATTTATTGCCATGAGGTGGATTTGAACTCGAGTTGAATTCAACTCAGGATTATAAGCTAACTGCTTTATCCCCTCGGCTAATCGCCTCCTCAAAAATTGACACACACCCACCCAAAGACAGACCCTGTCGCGAAAACCACTTTTTTAGACTCAGGGGATCTCAAACGTATATATCCATCAAAATCTCAATATCGAATTTTTGACATGAAACCAATACTTTCTCTATATATTAACATATAGAGGTAAGGGAAAGTAAAAAAAAAGGCTTAAGAAAAAAAATCTTATGCACCGAGAAGAGAAGAGATGTTAGATTTAAAAATAGTAAAAGGAAATTAAATTTTATTAATAAATCCAGAGAATTTCAAGCAGGTACACATCTCGTAATCTTCATTATTCCGATTCTAAAGGGTCCATATTTCCGGCTGGTGATTTTTAGTCTTTTTCAAATGAATTCATTTCTTGAAAATCTTATAAGCATTTGATTGAAATTCGAAGACAGCTCTTGAATTATTTATTTTAGAAAATGAACCCTTTTATTTTCGTTATTTTCTCTCTTTGTTAAATTAACTTGGGTGATCTAAAAAAGAGGGTGAAGAAAATAAAAATAATTTGTCGGCATTTTTTTAAATTATTTTTTATTCATAAGTGTATAAATATCGAAATATTACATTTTTAATGGAGAAGGCTCGTGGCTAATCGGATAAGCTGCGGGTTATGAATCTAGAGTTACCCACCCAACTCGGATTCGAATCCCACTTGCCGTGAAAATTTTCAAACATTGCCAATGTCTCCTCCATCTCTCTGTAATTGGAATTAATCTCTGAGAAAAAAAAATACTTAGGTCTACTCTATTTATATTTTGCCTTTTCAAATAGAAATGACATGAAATTTAAGTGCAGACAAAGTCTGATCTCTCACCCACGATTGATATCTCTTCTCCGAAAGAATTATTTAAACTTAAAACATCCCTTTGTCGTTGCAACTTTTGATCATACTAAACTTTCAACAACCAAAATATCAACTAAATAGCCTATTTTCCTCTTTGAACTACTCTTATTGGGTGGATCGGCAATAGAAAATAGATACGATTAAAAAGAGATGAATCTGATAATCATTCAAACTGACTCCTGTTGAGGAAAAACTAGTTTAGAAGGAAGTGTGAAATGCCAATCTTAAATTTGTCGGCATAAGATGAAAAAGAAATAATCTAAATTTCTTTTTTTTTTCTAAATTTATTTATTCATTCATATTACATCGAAGAATACTTCAAATTAAATATTTATTTATAAACATAAATGAAGGGTCCTAGAAGCATACATCATCAGCAGTTCAGCAACAACAGCAAGAATTACTACAACAGCTATCTCCATTGCAGCAACGTCTTGGCAGACAACAGTTAGACGGCTTGCAGCAGCAGCAGCATGAATCGCAGCAACCGTCACAACAATCATCGCAACATTCGGTGCAACAATCACAGCAACAATTTTCTCGACTGAGGGATTTCGGTGGCGCTGTAGCGCACCGATCAACGCAAGGATCATTCTCTGTAACAGAAGAAATTCGCAATAAAATTTTAGAAGAATTTATAGGCTACAAATAAAATAAAAATAAGTTAATATCGATTTAAAATTTTGCTTCATTAGGATTGAATCGAATGGAAATAAATATGCACGAGGAAATAGTTGACTATTTTATTTAAGATGTGTTTTCGGTACTCAAGTGAACTAGAATTTGAAATTTGAAATGCTGAAATAAATGTTGAATAGGAAAGAGGATGCAACCAAATAATAGTGCCTTTATTTGGTAATAAACACTCTTTATTGGGACGTTTCGGCTGGGATCAACCCTGCCATCTTCAGTCTTCAAAGCTAGCAGGGTTGCTAGCAAAGCTAGCTGAGATCAACCCTGCCATCTTCAGTCTTCAGAGCTAGCAGGGTTGATCCCAGCCGAAACGTCCCAATAAAAAAGGTTTATTGGACGTTTTGGCTGGGATCAACTCTGCCAGATTTGAGTACTGCAAGATAACAGGGTTGATCTCAGCCGAAACGCCCCAATAAAAAGTGTTTATTACCAAGTAGAGGCTCAATTATTTGGTTGCATCCTCTTTCCTATTCAACACATCATCTACAGCCACGTTTTACTATTCAAGGTAAAATAAAATCATCTGTCCCAGATTTTATTTTACCTTTTCGGTCATTAAAATTATTTCACTATTGAATATATACCATATACTACATTCATTTACAACTTATAAATTATTTTCAACATTTCTCGAAATAAA
>JAKCPI010009532.1:0-11706 GCA_023213315.1 Euborellia annulipes | reverse complement strand
TGCACGGGCCGATTTTTTTTTGGCCGGTCCGTGTCCGTATTTTTTTTTGACTTCCCTCCCGTACCCGGCCCGTAATTTTTTACCATTCTTCAGGCCCGCCCGGAATTTTTTCAAACCCGCCCATACCCGCCCGAGATTTAGTGAATGAATGAACGAATGTCTATTAAAATTAAATATACAAGTTAAACACTAGGTTATTTGTTTCAAAGGTTTTATTAATTAAAAATTAACACTTAATACGTATTTCGACAGAATCAGATCTTCTGACAAGAAATTGTCAAAATACGTATTAAGTGTTAATTTTTAATTAATAAAACCTTTGAAACAAATAACCTAGTGTTTAATTTGTATATTTAATTTTAATTTACAAAATGTTTCAACGAGAACCAACGGTCGAAAGTTTAAATCTTATTAGAACGAATGTCTAATAATTTTTAAATAAAATTTCATTTGCATGCTCGTCCGCCCGAACCCGTTTATTTAGACTTGCTATCCTCCCGTATCCGCCCGTAATTTTTTCATGGCCTCCAAAGCCCGCGGGCCGGGCGGGTAACGGGTCTACGGGCCAACCCGTACCCGTGCAGGGCTCTAGTTCCAGAATTACCCCTGCAAAAAGTATTTTAAAATCAAGGAAAAATTTGTTTGTAATTGGTATTTTCAATGTATTTGAAATACGTAATTGGTATTTTGTATCTCGTTACACAAACCCGTGAATAATTGGTATCTTGTATTTCGTTACAAAAATCTGAAGTAATTGGTATTTTGTATCTCGTTACTCAAAATCGAGTAACTTGCCCATCCCTGGATACAAAGTATAAAATAAGTTAATAAATTAAAATTTTACGGATTACAGATCTATCACCATCCCTCCTAATCTTTATATCCTGCACATTTCTTTCCCCAAAGTAAAAAATGTAGACTATAATTTTTTATTGTAAATTAGGCATAAAATAGTTAAAAAAAAAAAAAAAAACAATGATATTATAATAATTTTTTTTTCTCTTTCTTTTCAGATATACTGTATATACTTATAATAAATACATTGCTCTTCATTGGAATACATCGATTGCTTATTATAAAATGACATCAATCCTCTGGAATCTTGGTGAGCTAATAATACTGAATTCTTATTCATTTCTAATAATATGTTGAAGATTAATTCAGTCAATTTTAAATGAAGATGTCCATCATTAGAGTTCGCGTTTGTTCATTAACCTCCCGCGTATAAAGCATATAACAAAAAGTTTTTTAATTTTTCAAGGACAATAATTGCAATCTGAAATATAAAGACAAGAGGTTAAAGTCAGTCAATATTGATAACCTCGTTTGAGTTCGGATCCCAGTCATTCCGATGAAAATTTATTTAAAACATTTGGATATCAAATGTTATAAATAAATGATGAGAAGTGGTTGTAGACTTTGAATTGGGTATATGAGACTTTGCAGCCAAGGAAATTAAATAAAAAACTTATTTAATTATTAATCGTCGACGTCATTGATTGTAATAAGTCATAAGCGAACAAGTTACTCTTAATACATACAGCCCAATTAAAAATTGTATAACTTACAATGATAATTAAATATAATACTGTCAACCTTGTATTCTAACAATTAATCGTCCTGAGGAAGGTCGTGACTTGCGACCGAAACGTCGACGATTAATAATTAAATAAGTTTATTTAATTTCCTTGGCTGCAAAGTCTCCTATACCCAATTCAAGTTATAAATAAATATGCCTAAATAATTGTATCTTTAATATACTTATATCGTCTTAAACAAAATTAAATATATAGCATGTTATGTAATTATAAAAGAAAACAAATTCGCCATTGTTTGGTGATTAATTCTGATGAATCTGACCTCAACTTTCACCTATTGAATTAATTTCCAAACAAATTTATTTCGATCCAAGCACACTCGTTTTTCAATATAAAAATTAGCGGTGTATTAGAACAAAAGTTAATCCCTGAGGGGATCATTCAACCATTTTTTTTCATCATCATCATCATCATCATCAGGAACGAGATCAGCACGTTTTTTTTATGACCCCACCTGGAGATAAACACTAGGGCTTGACTCTGACTGATGCACTTCCGGGTTCTGTCTGTGTGGGTGAACCTCTTTTTTAAAATGCATCGCAACAGATTATAAAACAACATAAAACCTAACGTGGAGGTGGAAATTATTTAAATGAAAAAATAAATAATTTTTTATTATCTGTATTATCACCAAATTTCGGTCAGCTATATTTGTAGTAGAATGTTTGCTATTACACCTTTATTTTCATTTCTTCCCATTCTCTTTCTTCTTTTGCTCTCATTTCTCCCTCCCCCATTCAATTCCCTTCTCAGTACACCTTGCTTACATCTCTTTACTTTCAAAATGTCTCCCTCTTTTCATGACATAATCCAAATTTTTCTCTGGATATTCACATGTACAAACTCTTCACCATTTAATCAAGATATTCTAATCCAAATTTCCATTTAAACATAGCTATAGTAAACTCTTTAAATTTTTTTTTCTTCTAATAAATCGTTTTCTTAAAGTTGCTTACTCTCTTGGTGTATACTTTGCTTAGGAGAATCTTATTTCGTTTGAAAATTGAATTTAGGGTATTAACATAATCTGTTACTTGTATAAAACATAAAAAAATCTGATTCCATTTTGGAAGGATTAATTTTAATTCATGAAACTTTTTAATAAAGGATTGATTTGAATGAAGCTTTTTTAATCAGCTTATTGAAGTAGATATCTTATTATCAAATAAGTCCTTAAAACCTGGATTATCAGGGTAGAAATAATAATCTAATATTGAACATCCTAACTATAATAACACTTTTTGGCTACGTTCTCCTGAGTTTTATGTGACTCTAATATCGGTTATACGTACAGTATATCTGTGGTTTGCCCTCGGGGCATGGCGTAGAGGTTAGCGTGCTAACCTCGTATACCAAACGTCGCGGGTTCGGACCCCAGGCAGTCCGATGATTTTATTTAAGCCATTTGGATACCAAATGACTTAAATAAAAATGCCTGGACCTCTATATGTATATTTATCAATAACGGTTATCGTCTAAAGTCTTAAATGGCCTGAGTTGCCGAAAAGACTGTGTGAATGTGTGTGTGAGTGTGAGTGTGAATGAGAAAAAGTGTGAATGTTTAAAAAAAAAAAAAAAAAAAAATATCTGTGGTTTCCAAACTTTATTTTACCACGCTTTCCTTAAAAATATTTAATCGTAAAACGCCTCCCCTCTCCCCCATTTTATAAAATAATACAAACACAAAAATTGTATTGCTTAAAAAAAATATATAATTTATATAAAAATTTTTTTTTTATTTATAAAACTTTAGCATGCATTTGGAAAATTTCTCGCTCTGGCTAATATTTGCGCTTCCCCTTAGACTAGTCCGCGCCTCACAGTTTAGAAAACGCTGTAGTATATTATTTAATATTTTTGATACCGAAAAATTTTATTTATTCTACACTTGTAGGCAAATATACATTGAAAGTCTGTCTATATTTATTTTAGATGAAATAACGGTTTGTTTTCGTTCCGATCTAACGGCCATTGTATTAGGCGCCGGAACTGGGGGGGGGGGGGGGGGGCAAGGTACATTGCCCCCCTGGCATCCTACAGGGGGGGGGCAGAGGGGGCAAAATTTCTTTTTTATTTATTTCATTTATTTTTAAAAATGATATATTTTTACTTTTGAAAAATAAAATCTTCTAAATTAAAAAAAATTAAAAGAGTAAGAAATTCATTTTTTTCTAAATTTTTTCCAAAAGTTTTTGATAAAATCACTATCAAATTTTTTAAAATTTTAATTTTATTAAAATTGTGATTTTATTTAAAATTTTTAAAGTTTTATAGTAGATTTGTTTTTGTTTTATACTATTTAAACATATTAACTTATTTTAATTTAAAAAAAAAAAAATTTTGCCCCCCCCCCCCTGATTCAAATTCGTTCCGGCGTCCCCAGTGACGGCGCTAGCTTATTCTCAGTGGGGGGGCAGGGGTGGGGCAAACTTATCAACAGGGGGGGCAGTCAATTAATATATAGGCTACATCAACAGAAAAACAAAAAATTTGGTGTGACTTATGGCACCAGATTTTTTGTGTGACCTTAGGAACCGACATAAGTTTCGGATTCGGCCAGTTTCGGCCAAATTTTAGCCGAAACTTCGTCCTGCCCGAAATCTGAGTTTGAAAAGATGGGATTATGCTCGTATACTAAAAAAAAAAAACGTCGAGTGAAATTCGCACTTAAAAAAAAAGATAAAATGATTTTCGCAAGAGCAAAAATTGGAAATTTTACTAAAAAAAAAAATGAATTTTGTATGGGAAATTTTAAGAAAAAGTTTTAAACAAGTTTCGATTTCGGTCGAAACTAAAATTGAAAGCCAAAATTCGGTTTCGGCTCAAAATCTTGTTTCGGTCGGACTCTAGTCTAAATAGGCTTATTTAGTTTCCAACAGTACGGAACATTAGAATTCGAATTCAAGATGTAAAATTTATAAACATGAGAAAATGTTACTACATTTGTACTCGAAAAAGAAATTTTTTTTTTAGATTTGGGCTCAATAAAGTTTTTTTTTTTTTTTTTTAATTTAGGTCTTTTTCGGCCTCGAAGGCCATTTAGACCCCGTCTCTATTTATTTCAATTCGATTGGTAAAGTTATCGGATATTTTTTCTTTTAGATGACATTATAATGGCACAAAAGAAAGATATTTACTTGACAAAAACTTGAGAGTAACTAAATTTATTTATTAAAATAAAGAATTAAAAAAAAAAATCTTTCTTGAAATAAAAAGCTTAAAACTTAAATTACATTTTTTTAAGGAAAAGTGAATTAATCAAATTTTTTTTTTATTTGGTTTTCGAGCTAATTGGGGGGGCATCCAGGGGGCAGAGATCCTTGCCGGGGGCGCATGCCCCCCTAGCCCCCGTAGCGCCGTCACTGGGCGTCCCTGATTGTATTTATAAAAAATGTAGGTCTATTTATTAAAAATACAAAAAAAAAACGAATTTCGAATGGATATCAGTATTGAGAACTTGAAATTTTTCTTCTTTATCTCATTAAGAAATATCAAACAACAGATAAAATAAAAACGTTAATTGGCATTTAATAAATATTTATTTATTCAAATGAGAGAATTTTTTTTTTCGTTAACCTTCATTTTAATTATTATTTTAATATTTATTCCAAAAAACTTTTTTCAAGTAAATTCAAGTAATTTATTCCATACAATTTTTTTTTTTTTATAAATTTTTATCTTGTAATCATATTAAAGGAAAGTATTCAAAGAGAAATATTTGTAAAAAATAGTGAAATACTTAATAATTAATAATGACTCATTAATATGAGGTAATGACATATTGAGTAATTTTAACAAGATAATTAAGTATGAAATAAATTCTTTTATATAATGTACATACATGTTTTTAAAAATTATTTTGCTACTAGTCGCGTCGTCCTCCTCTAGCGGGCTTCGAATCTAGCTAGAGGGCGAAAAAAAATTTTAATATTCATAATGTCTTTTTAATTTTCTTATATCTTTGGAACCAATCATCAGAATATATGAAATTTATAGTTCTAAATGATCTCAAGAAAATATTAAACGGAGAAGTGAATCGGTCCCCAGGGAGCGGTAAATGTTTATCTCGGGCCACTCTTTTCATAGCTTCCCCTACAACTAAATTTTTTAAATTATTAAGATGTTTGTATCCAGCCCTGGACCAAATTTAATCATAATCCGATGAATGGGAGAAGATTTATTCTCAAATATAATTAAAATAAACTTTTTTGTGCATGCCTTCCTACCCGGCCATGCGTTGTAAGACGTTGTCACGTTAAAAATCAGCAGGATGCTTGGCAACTTCGTTGACTTTTTTATTATAAAAAATTGTAATTGTTTCAACCGTTGTTTCTGTTTTCTTCCCAGACTCAATATACAGAACTTAGCATTTTAATCATTTTTGATAATTGATTATAACTCTCCTATCTTCTCTTTTCTATAGGCTATTTTGTTTTGTGGTCTAAAGGCTATGATGACCATTATTTGTCACATGCAATCAGAAAGAAATAGGGAAAAAAGAGTAGGGGAGAGAGACTCAACTGGGAGATCTAATCGTAAGAAGATGCTTGTTGGGGTAAGATTTGTAGGTTTGGAGTTTGCAGGTTTTGATAAAAATAGAGGCAGCTAGGTTATTCCAATCATAGGAGGTCATGAGGATAAAGGAATACTGAAATTGACAAGTTCTACTAGTCGTAAGCTTGACTGCATAGGGATTTTGAGATGATGCTTCTCTTCTGTTGCGGGCATATGCTGCATTGTGTCTATAAGCTTATTTGAAAAATAAATTTTTTTTTTCGAAAAGAAATTAATGGCTGAGTGATAACAAACAGGAACAGGTAGATGAAGGCAGCCAGCAAAGAACAAAAACTTTATTTAAATATCGTCGACGTTTCGGGAACCCGTCGCTCCCATCTTCAGGACCTATGGTCATCGAAAAAATTTATTTGATGTTGACTAGTTAAAATTACAATTAATCTTTACAAGTATTTTTTTATAAAAAACAAAACATGACAAAAAACCTACGATAAATTGTTAATGTTGTTTAGATTGATACATGTAGGTCATACAAAATTGCAACACAAATCTGCATATACCATTAAATGTATGTTTAATTGTCTATGAGAATCGTAGTAGGTGCCTGGGCTTAATTTATTATTGAATGGGCCCCAATTTATCGTAGGTTTTTTGTCATGTTTTGTTTTTTATAAAAAAATACTTGTAAAGATTAATTGTAATTTTAACTATTCAACATCAAATAAATTTTTTCGATGACCGTAGGTCTTGAAGATGGGAGCGACGAGTTCCGAAACGTCGACGATATTTAAATAAAGTTTTTGTTCTTTGCTGGCTGCCTTCATCTAATTTTTTTTCTTGTTTTTATTGACATCTTTTCGAAGTTTTCTGTTGTGTTAATCTTTTGATATGAAGATTCTTCTTCGTTAGAATTTTGCTATGAAAATATCTGGGCCATCTGGCTATGCGACAGTTTGCTAAATCCATAGAACACTCTCCTAGTAGGAATTGTTGATTCATTCCATCTTCCTTAATGACTATTACATCTCAATAAGAGAAGACTACAATGTAATAAAATCTTTATTAGTTTATCATCATTAAAGTGGTAAAAATAAAAGTAGGCTAATTAGTTGAAAATTTGTATCTTTACAATACCTTACTTCCTACAAAAATCGATAAATAAATAGTCGAAATGATAATGCATAAATTGCCCCCGAGTTTGGCATAGTAGGTAGCGTGCCTACCTCCTATACCAAACGTCGCGGGTTCGGACCCAGGCAGTCCGATGATTTTATTTAAGCCATCTGGATACCAGATGGCTTAAATAGAAATGCCTGACCCCACAATATATATATTATACTTACAACGGTTATCGTCAAAGTCTTAAATGGCCTAAGTTGCCGAAAAGACTGTGTGAATGTGTGTGTGAATGAGAAAAAAGTGTGAATGTTTAAAAAAAAAAAAAAAAATGCATAAATTCATTAATGTTTGATTGTTGAAAAATAGGCGACCCAAATAACAAACCCACTTTTTGGTTAATTTTCAAGAGCCGCCATTTCCATTTGTCAACAACCAAAGAGGGAAAAATTTTAAAATTTAAATTTACCAACGATTTCTTGTTATATACAGTGTTTTTATAACTAATTTTACTTTTAATAATAATAAATAAATTTCCACTAAATTTTTTAATTATATACAAAATTATTAACGGAATCTATATATATAATTCACTAATGTCCGTCTGTCTGTCTGTCTGTCCGTCTGTCTGTCTGTCACGCTCTATTTAGGCAACTTCCCGTTGGAATTTTGAAATGAAATTTTTTATACATAAAGAGGACCTTTTCGGGATTACAGGAAAATTATTTTCATCCCGAAATTCCCATAACTTTTTGAGTTATTAATTTTTAAAGTTACGATTTCTCCCATAGGAAATGTATAAAGAAATATTTATGTATTCTTTTCATTTGTGTATTCCATGAATGTAAACAAATCCTCAAGCAGGCTCTGGATTGGAATAGGTAGTAATTCTTTTCTTTTCATTAGTAAGAAGCAAAGGCGAGGGTCCGCCGCAGGCGGGCCCGAGCCAGCTGGAGGGGGTCCAGGGGCGAAGCCCCCTATATAGATGAAAAGGCGGGCGCCACGGGTTCTCATAATTAAGAAAAGGCGAGGGTCCGCCGCAGGCGCGGCCCGAGCCAGCTGGAGGGGGATCCAGGGGGCGAAGCCCCCGGCTAGGCGCGAAGCCCGCCGAAGGCGGGCGACGCGGCTAGTATTTATTTAATTATTCCCCACCAACGTATATTTAAATCATAAATCAATAATACGCTGATATTTGTTTAATTTATGAATATTTATTTTTCTATATATAAATAATCTGACCTCTAAATGAATTATTTCTAAAGTAAATAAATAAAAATTTCTAGTTTCCTTAAATGTATAAAATTATTTAATAAAACATAGACTATTAATAATAATATTTACATAATTAGTATATGTTAAAAAAAAAGATAAAAAAATCTTTTTAGATATAACAATTTAGAAAAAGATTAAAATTTCATTATTGAAATTTTAAAATTTTCTAAGAATTCACTTTTGTCTTTTGATTTAGTTTGTGAAGTCACGATGCATAATTGAATTTTATGTGTTTTCTTCCAAAGTGGCCTCCCACTTTGGATATAACTCAGATTATTTCCTCCCCTTGACCTTCGCAACACAAAACAATCACGTGACAGAAAATGAGGAATGGCCAAAAACCTAGAAGCATTTTCTACGTAAAACCAGTTCTCTCTCTCTCGCTCTTCAATTAAATTTCCAATAAAACTGTCACTTCTTGTCTTTCTAGATATTTTTTTCTTTTTTGATTTTTTTTACTTTTTTTTCATGGACCCATCCATTAGTCAAAAGATATAAAATTCTTATAAAATTATACTTGAGAAAAATATATTTTAATTACGCTATTTCTTAAGTAGATTAATATTAACCCGTCTCTTCATTCTTGGAAATATATTCATCTTAATTGAGATGAAATATTCCTAAATTATAGACTATTATATTAAGCATTAAAAAATTTTAAAATATTTTTTCTTGATGATTTTTCCATTTTTTTACTTATCCCTTTCGGCTACTGATGCCATTTAGGAGATTTAAAATTATAGGGCCTATATTACAATTCGCTCAGGGGCCCACATTTTGTGGGTACGTGGATGGCGACCACGAGCTGCCCGAGCTGGGACAGGCAGTCCTTCAGTTCTTTGTATGTCTGTCTCTTCCTTCCTCTTTTTAACAAGCGTCAAACGGGCCGGCCTGTCCTATTTCTTCCGGTCGCAAAAACGCATGATCAGTCCTGCTGTGGGCGTGTGGATCCCTCGATCATTTTTTATCATTTTCACTCGGGCAACCGAGGTTTTGTCACGCTTGACTGCAACGATTCATTTTATCGGTACGTTTAAAATTTCCCGAGTAAAAATGATTAAAAATGATCGAAGGATCCGCCCAGGGTTTTTGCCTTTTTCGGTATGTTAGGCCATTTAGACTCGTCCATATTTATATTAATCATTTTATTTGTTAATTTAAATTCATAATATCGCTCTAAGCTGAAAGCGGATCACGGAATCTGAATAGAATATATTTTTGTTTTTAAAAGGTGAATCCCCTTCTGATTGACGCACTCATTGTTTTTAACAGCATTGTCGTTTTGAAGCAACCATCCATACCTTAGCAAGTTTGGAAGCCCATGATCAATTTAATGTTATCAATATAAAAATTATGCACTACTGCCGGCTGCCTCACGTAAATAAAAAAAGAAAATGATAGCCAGGAAAGAATGGATATAATGACTTTTTCTAAGATTGTTCCCCAAGTTTTGACTGACCCCTCGTCATCGGGTAATCATATTTCTTCCATTTACCCTCTCTCTCTTTTTTCTTCAACTTTAACAACAAATACAGATGTCAACTCAATATTGGACTCAAACTAAGTTATTAAATTCCAAACAAATCGATAGGTAATTTATGATTTAAACAGGAGGGTTTATATAATAAAATTTTCTTCTTTCCCGTCATGTTTTCTTGTCTTTATAAAAACAATACCCCGTTGTTCCAATATATCGGCGAACACTAAATATATGATAAATATGAGCAGGATGGCAGCCAGTAGTCGAATTAGACAAAAATTTAAGTTAAATTTTTTTTTTATTTCAATCGGCGGCGTTTCGGGGGCAAATCACGACCTTCCTAAGGACCCATGATCAATGAATCATTATGCATATTTATCTTATTGATCATAGGTACTGAGTGTTAAAGTTTAAATTGTAATTTTGATGAAAAACAATAAGGCCAAATAAATTTAAATGTCCCCACTGGGAATTTAAAAAAAAGGAGTCGAGTTTTGAGAGGGGAATTGTGACCAAAATATGGTACCCTATTCTTTTAGAAAATATCCGAAGTTTAAACCGAAATTATAAATTTAAAATTATATTAATATAAATTTAGAAAATAATTTAAAAATGGAATTAAATGCAGGACTCGTACCTCTCTCAAAAACTCTTAATAAACGTTTTCAATTATTGGGTGGACCTTTACAAAATAATAAAAAACACAAGGGGTTGGGCAGGTAATAAAATAAATAAAGATGAAAACTAGCTTTTAAAACAATAAAACAAAAACAATAATTTATTAAAAAAAATAAAACAAAATAATTAAAATGCAACAAATGAAATAATTAGATTAAATGCTAGTTTAAGAGGTATTTATGCACGTGGTAATTACATAAAAACCAACAAGCTACATAAATATATGTAACCAAAATACATATATTATATATTAAAGCAATTTAGAAATATATATATACATATACATAAACTTTGTACATATATATACATTCATAAAATATCAAAAGGCCCAAAATAGGTATCTAACACGTGGATACAGAGAACGGTTATTTAATTGAGTCTGATGTGCCCAAAGGGGTAAAATACAAACCCAAATTAATCTAAAATAACTAGAGATCTAAAGGGAATCAAAACGAAACAGTATTTATATAAATAACGGATCTCCAAGCTGTATCGTCCGTCTAAAAGGCTGTTTCCCAGGGTGGCTGAACAAAGGTTCGAAATGGCCGTCCAAAGGCTATCAAAATAGCGTATTCAAAATTAACCAACGGATATATATCCCAATGATATATATCCTACGGTTGAAACTAATATACAGTATATCCAAAAGGTATACGTATCCAACTGACTGTCTGTCTGATTCCAACTGTTATAGAACTGACTGAGTTTGATTCCAAGTGAATCCAACTGACTGACTGTTATAGAACCGACTGGTTGATTCCAACTGAATCCAACTGACTGGTTTCTCTGTAAGGGGGAGACGAGCTAATTACATATATGATACAAAAAGGGGAAAAGCATTAATAAAATTTTAAATAAACTTACGTGTGATATTATCACCAGAGCACGCAGTAACAGCCCACGTGTATCCCACTGGAGATGAATAATAATATTCCCCACTGGGAATATTATTAATCCAACTTCCACCAAACGGGCGGAAGAGAAAAAACACGTGCCTTCCCACTGGAAGGCAAAAGGAAAACAAAGGTCCTTACTCGACCACTGTCG
>JAKCPI010009531.1:0-18929 GCA_023213315.1 Euborellia annulipes | reverse complement strand
TTATAAAGGTTTTTCGAAGTTGTGGTCATTTGTGACTTTGACTGTAGAGATTTTCGAGGCTAGGCGAGAAACATTGAAAGAAGCTGAAAATTCTTTTTTATTCTCTTTTTCCACTGCAGTGGTCATTTTTTTTCATTCGTTTAAGGTCTTTTTGGACTTCGGAGGCCATTTAGATCTCATCCCTACAAGGGCGGATACAAGGGGGTAATTACCCCCCCCCCCCCTGAGATTTGAACAAAAAATAATGTATTTTTAATGTAAAATTTTAAAGATTAATACTTAAAAATTTGATTTATATTTTTTTACTTTCTCTTACCTCAATATATAATTGGAGAGAGAAAGTATTGGATTCATGTCAAAAATTCGATGTCGAGATTTTGATAGATATACACGTTTTGAGGTCCCCTGAATAAAAAAAAAAGTGGTTTTCGCACCATGGTCTGTCTGTGTGTGTGGAATTGAGCTAGGAGGTTGAAATTTTATTTTGCAAAGAAAGATTATCTAATGAAATAGTCAATTATTTTCTTGAATTCCAAAATCACATCAAGGATCGCCAAAAATTTTACAAATAATAAACTAATTAAAAAATTTTGTCCATTTTAGAGCCCCCGATCTCTTGACAGTATCAATAAAGAAAAAACAGGGTATTTGTATCGAAGATTATTTAATGTGAATACTTTTGAATAAAATGGGAAAAATAAAAGGGCATTTGGGTACTTGAATGTCAAACCAGGCTCAATTACCATCATCCCTTAGGATCACTTACTAAGTGCTCACTAAAATGTCATTCGAGGGGAGAAGAAATGTCACTTGTGCGATACCTGGCATTGAAATTGAAACATTAATGAATGGATTGGAGATCCCTTGAAGGTCAAAGAGAAAGAAAGAGATTATTAATAAACGATTTTTTGCACGATGTCTGGACTTTATGGACCCGATGTATTTTATAAAGGCAGAGAAAGAAGGGTGGGATCTGAGTGTCTAGACGGCTTAGATAGATCATTAATAGCCAGCCAGCCAGCTCTTTTACTATATGTCGGAAAATATTTATTACATTAAAACGAAAATATCCTTTACATAATAATAGAGGTTGTTTGAAGATAAAAGAGATTTCATAGAAATTATTAATAAGATTTTTCTTTTATATAAAATCTTTCAAAGAAAAATTTTTCATTATCGGTCTCACTAGTATGATGATTATTAATATAAGTAACTTTGACTAAATCATTATAAAATACTATATTAAATCTCCATTTAACACGTGCTACTCTTTCCATTTATGTACGTATGTTTGCCTATTTGCAGGCTCCTTGCTACTAAGAGTCAAAGGCGGTAATATAAATATAAATTATTTTTTTTATACTTGGTACAAACATTTGTCGAATTTATTTATCTCGTTTTCTCGTATTTTTTTTTTTACTTGAGTAATCAAGAATTTTTGGCATATCCTATATATCTAATAAAGTGGAAGAAAGGGGGAGATTACTAGTTTAGTAAATAAATCTTTTATATCACATAAACTTCATTTTTACAGTCGGAGGGGACAAAAATTTCATATTAGAAAAAACAACTGGCAATTTCCTAAAACAATCAATTTTTTTTTTCATAACAAACAAACATATTAATTTTCTTAAAATGTTAAAAAAAATATAACAACAATTTTAATTAAGATAGAAAGTAAATAAGAAGATTTATTATTTTAATTATATTGAAAAAGGAGACATTGAATTTGAACTTTGATAATTTTTCTTATAACTCTTAATTTCTTTTATTTATAAGGACTCTATTAAAAAAAATAAATAGAAACAAATATAAAAGCGATGGATAGCAAAGCATATCCTAGATTAAATCTCTTTAAACTTAGAGATAAAATAAAACTTCCATAACAATTCTTTAACGAAAAGAGATTTATTTATTATTTAAGTATCTGATGTGGGCAACTTATTACTTCTTTTACATACCTCTATTAAACTACTTATAATAATATACCTGCTTCACTAAATTTCAAAAAAAATTCGAAATATATTTTATCAAATATTTCAAAAAATATATTTTGAAAAATTCATTTTAGTTTTACATAATTATTATAATTAAAATTTAAAAATTCGAAAATATTTTATTATTTATTATTTTAATGTATTTTTGGCATTACACGCTTTTGGTGCCTTATACAGTAGGCCAACATGATTTTTTAGTGTTTTAAGAACAATACTATTAAAAAAAATCTGGTGTGACTGGCGCACAGCACACAACTTTCTCTTACCTTCGGTAATCGAAAGTTGTGTACTGTGCTTGTCACACCAGATTTTTTGTGTCGACATATATTTAGTTCCCGACAGTACGGAACATTTGAATTCAAATGTAAAATTTATAAGTATGGGGAAATATTTATATTTTGTTACCATGGCAACCATTTCTCCTATCTTCCCTATGAAATACAAGAGTAAAGTGGTCTTCAGAAGATTTCAATCGCAAAATGAGAATATACATTTTAAAGAGCATCTAAAAAATAATTGATTTTTGAATTTTAAAAAAAATCGTTGGAGCAAATTTTGAGAAAATCGAAAAAAACTGAAAAAGTACATCAGTAAAGTACTAGTACTCTTTGGCCGATTTTGATTAAAAGCTTATTTTTCCGGTCCAGGAGGGTGTTTAACTTAAATATAAAATTTCAGCCTCATAGCTCAATTCCTTCATGCTTAAAATTGAACACAGACACACCCACCCACACACACACACACCCACCCACACACCCACACACACACAGACAGACCATGTCGCGAAAACCACTTTTTTGGATTCAAGGGACCTCAAAACGTGAAGATCCATCAAAATCTCGACATCGAATTTTTGACATGAATCCAATACTTTCTCTCTATATATATATTACATATATACATAGGTAAGAGAAAGTAACAAGTTAATAAATAAGATTTTGATAAGGCAGAGACAGCCAAATATAAAGCCTTTATATGCTTCTCGACTTCGGAGACGTTTCGAGATATTTTTGTCTCTTCATCAGTCCGTATAGAAAATTAGCATAAAGGTGGTCATTATTATGTTTTATTATTTAATATTATATTAGAGGCTTTTTATTTGACCTGCCCTATCAAAATCCAAAATCTAATACATTGACAGCCACCAAATCTTAGTTAATAAATCCATCACAACGAAAATAGTTAAAATGAATATTTTCAATTTCATTGAAATATGGACTTCGAAATTTTTGCGATTATATTAGTTCCTTTACTTCTTACAAGGAAATAAAAAAAACCCTCGGGCACTCCTGTTGGGATAGCCTATATTAATACTAACAAACATTGTCAAATGGCATAATTGAAAATAGTCCTCGACGATTATATCTACACTCACGGCGTACACAAAATCTGTCTTGAAGAAGACCGAAACGTTTGAATAAATAATATTCTATAATTGTTTTTTAACTGACTGCCTTATTTCCTTCATCATTTGAAATACTTTTCAACCCCTGCATCTAAATTTTGTATTCTTTTTTTTTTGAAGATACTCATATTACCAAGGTATATAGTTACCTATGTATAAGAAGTGCCGGAAAGTTTGACAACATTGGTGCTTCTTTTTTTATTTCCTTAAGGGTTATTTGTTTTTATGAATAAATTATATTTACAAAAATTAGTAATTTTCTAAATTACAAAAGTGAAAATTTAATAGCTTCACTCTTACAGTTTAAAATAACGGATTTCTAAGCAATGACCGATGAAATAACATTTACTATAACTCCCAAAGAATTTAAAAAATTTACTTTTTTTAAGAATGTCATAAAAAACTCTAGGCATTTTATGTTAATCATCAACAAGTGAATCTTTCTTTTTTTTTTTTTTTACTCTGTTGTGTGTGTGAAAAGAAAATTAATTACTTTAGAAGAGAAATAACAATTAATTTTTATTTCATTTAAAACTATTTGTTATTTTTTATTTTATTTTATTTTATTTATTTTCTTAAACATGTACAACAAGCCTCATAAGAGATGAAACATTTAACATGAGACATGAAAGGTCAAACCTAAGCTTATGTTAGATACAATACGATGGTCGACAACAAAATAAATATTTTATTTTTATTATGAGATTAAGTTCATTGTCCCTCATCCTCTCAGGTTCTGTCTTATGACTAAAGTATGACTTTAATTAGAGAAGCAGTGTTTGTTTAGGAAAGTTTCAAAAATCCAAGTAATTAAGTTTTTTATTGTCTTCTGAAAATTATTAATTATAATTTAATTTCGTTCTGAAGCTTATGTGTATGAAATGAAAAAAAAATTACAAAATTATCATTATGATGATTGGGAAAAAAATTATTATGATTATTAACATCTCACAAGGGCTCACAAAATCCGCATTTCGAACATGAATTACCCGACTGAGAATGACATTTCTTTTACGCCTCCATGGAGAGCCTGGCATTATTTCAAATACTGTAATTAAAATACAGTATTTGAAATACATATGTATTTTGTATTTCAAATACCTGAGATCTAATTATTTTGTATTTTGAATTTCAATTACTTAGCTCAGAGTATTTGTCTTGTTCAATATTTCAACATTTTTTTTTTTTTTTTTTAATTTTGAGTTGTTATTAGATGTGAAATAGTCCAAAGAATTTACAGTGGCGAATTAAGACAATATAAATAAGACCCTAGGCGCAAAAAAATTTAGGCCCCGGATAACAAGAAATGTAATGTAAAAATTTTCTATTTTAAATACCCGATTTCAAGTATTTTCTATTTCAAATACTTTATTTAAAGTATTATTTTGTATTTCAAATACTGGTTTTTGACTATTTTGTCCGATCCTGCCTCCATGTAAATCATCAGCCATTGCTATAAAATTAGCTGAAATCGCTTTTATTCAATTATATTACGTAAGGCATGGCCATTTTTTCGTTTCTTATGCCTACCCCGAAATATGGATTTAAGGCAAAAATAAGTAGAAGTCATTTTTTTTTAAACACACACTTTTTTCTCATTCACACTCACAATTACACACACATTCACTCACAATTGTCAGTCTTTTCGGCCGTATAAGACTTTTCGTTTAACCGTTATTAATTAATTTACTTATTTGGGGTCCAGGCATTCTTATTTAAGCCATTTGGTACAATTAAAAAAATTATTTTCTTGAGAGGCCTGGGCCCTTTATGCTCAAATCTTAGAATTATAATTTAAAAAATCATTTTCTTGAACAATAGCCTTTTACAAACTAAAAAAAAATTTAGGGTGGGGGCATATTATTATGTAGCCCCGTGGCCCGTCAAGTCTGTCCGCGGCCCTGGCTTCGCCCCCCCCCCCTGTCTATAATTTCTCTACCTATCTCTTTCTGAAAACACCAGTTTAATAAGCGAAAGAAAAACAAGATTAATATAAAATTTATTTTTCCAAGAGATGAAATAAACTTTTTTTTTTTCTGTTAAAAAATTTGTTTACATTTGCGACCTTGCAATATTTTTCAAGGTTTCCTTATTATTTTAACCAAAAATCTTAATAAACAAAGATGAACTCTTATATATAATAAGGAAAAATTTTTTTCGAAACATTGCAAGCATATTTGTAGAAAAAAAATCGACCAGGACCTTGGTGAGAATCTCGATTAGTCATCAACCAGGTGGCTAGAGGATCCCGATGTTGACGTCTACGATGAAAACAACAGAACTATGTCGGCGACGACGACCTTGCCAAATGAGGAAGGAAATGCGAAACGCCGCAAGGCGTTCTCAAACTCGTCATCTGGCTCAGGGAATTTTATCTTCTATATTAATTAAGTTATAAAAAAAAAAATAAATAAATAAAAGGCTACGTTCATGTATTTAATTATAATATTTTTTTTTTTTTTTTGGAAATTCCACGAATTTTGTGATTGAGTAAGTCTTTCTACTAATAGTTATTTTGATTTTAAAACTTTAATTGCCGGATTCTTAGTCTCTCAAAAAAGTTTAGCTTTTGATTATAGTATTATGATGCTAATACTATAGACCAGGGGCGATCCTGGCTGCGTTTAAAAGTCTCTCCCCACTTCTGCTTAGTTATTTTTTAAACCAATGAAAATTAATTAAATGGTCTAATTTTTACTTTCTCTTACCCTATATTTTTTATTTTTGTTATCAAATTTTAAGAAAGATGTTTTGCAGAAGAAAACGAGAAACGAAACGTTACTTTCCTTCGCGGCATATTATATTATTAATGTAATTGCTCTCGGGCCTTGGTGTAGCTGCTAGCCTGCTGGCCTTTTATACCAAGAGTAGCGGGTTCGGATCACAGGCAGCCCGATGATTGTATTTAAGCCATTTGGATATCAAACAAATATACAAACCTGGAGCCCCAATATATATATATTGATAAAATACGAGTATCGTATATCTAATATGATCTAAGTTGCCTAAAAGACTCTGTGAATGTGTGTGCGAAAAATCTGGTGTGACTGGCGCACAGCACACAACTTTCTCTTACCTTCGGTAATCGAATGTTGTGTACTGTGCTTGTCTCACCAGATTTTTTGTGTCGACATGTATTTAGTTTCCGACAGTACGGTACAATCGATTTTCAAGATGTAAAATTTATAAGTATGGGAAAATATTTATATTTTGTTACCATGGCAACCGTTTCTCCTATCTTTTCTATGGAGAACAAGAGTAAAGTGGTCTTCAGAAGATTTCAATCACAAAATGAGAATATACATTTTATAGAGAATCTAACAAATAATTGATTTTTGAATTTTAAAAAAAATCGTTGGAGCAAATTTTGAGAAAATCGAAAAAAACTGAAAAAGTACATCAGTAAAGTACTAGTACTCTTTGGCCGATTTTGATTAAAAGCTTATTTTTCCGGTCCCGGGGGATGTTTAACTTAAATATAAAATTTCAGCCTCATAGCTCAATTCCTTCATGCTTAAAAGTGAACACAGACACACAGACACACAGACACACAGACACACACACAGACAGACCATGTCGCGAAAACCACTTTTTTGGATTCAGGGGACCTCAAAACGTGAAGATCCATCAAAATCTCGACATCGAATTTTTGACATGAATCCAATACTTTCTCTCTATATATATATATATTACATATATACATAGGTAAGAGAAAGTAAAAAAGTATTAAGGTAACAATTAATTAATTAATAGAATAAAATAATGAGACAGACAGATGGCAATAAAATATAAATATTTTTCTTCTTGAGTTCTGTTGTACTAACACAAAATAAATGTCGACATGAACAATCTGGTGGAATATCTCAGCAAACAAATTTCCAATTCTGAATAGGAAGGGAAAATTGTTAGGAGTGGATTTATACTCTTTTGGGCCCTAGCCAAAATTTTTATTTCGGACGTTTTCCCTACGTAAAAATATATTTGATACCTGTATATAAATACTTCGAATCAATTGCCTCTTTAGGCTAAATTTTTGAAAATTTGCCGCTGTTAAAAATTTCCCGCTTTAGACTTTCTTAGCCTAATAGGAAATCCGCCACTGAAAATTGTGTGCTATGTAGTCATTCATAAAGATGTTTCTCTTAATGACTTTAAAATACAAAAGAGATGGGTATTTAGAAAAAAAATTCTCTTTATTAAAATAATTTTTGCTTTCAATTTCATTTTCTTTTAAAGAAAAGTAAAATCATTTATAAAACTTGAAAAAATAAATAAATAAATAACCTGAATTTGTATTTAAAAAAAAAAAACATGGCCATAAAATTAAGCAATGAGAACAAAAATCAAACGGTTTTTTTTTTTTTTTTTTAACAAACAGTGTGCATTTAATTTCACTTAATTATTCTACCAGGAGAGAAATGTATACGAACAAGGGTTTATATCTGAATCCCATACATTAAAATTATTAATTTAATATATACAATTAACAGATTCTTTTTTAGATCTAACATTCCTATATAAAAAAAAACGTAAAGAGTAATTTTAAGACTAATTTGTAGGTGTTTGGCCAAGCACGCTCGCTCGAGTTCACATGCATTACTCCTCTAAAAATATGAGTCTGATTATTTATTTATTTGATTTTTTTTCCTATTCCTTCTTCGTTGAATGAATTACGACACGCACTTGGTCTCTCGACCGTGATTAAATGTCATTGACATGCTGTCATGTTGTTGTTGTTGTTGTTGTTGTTGTTGTTGTTGTTGTTGTTGTCGACTGGCAATTATTATACTACTAACGTTGCTCTACAACGTATTTACACATTCTTTTTTTTAGCTTGATCAGAGGAAAAAATCAGGGCCAAATTTAGTGAGACTAAAGCCCAAATTTTATAAATGAAACTCTCCGGCGATGCAACCATCTAAACCTATAAAAATATAAAATTTTATATAAGGATCAGGAAGATGTATGGCAGCCAGCAAGTGATAAAAAATCTATTTGATTATCGTCGACGTTTCGGGATCACGTCGATCCCATCTTCAGGACGATAAACTGTTATTGGTCAGTCTTTCAATTTTGGCCAATGCTGTCGTTTCGGGCCCATTTGCCATAAATTAAAAATATAGCCCATGCGCCTACTGCAATTCTCATATACATCTAATGGTATATGCAAATATAAGTATTTATATTTGTATGAACCAAAATTGCTTCTATCTAAGCAACAATAACAGTTTATCGTAAGTGTTTTGTTTTTTATAAAAAATACTTGTAAAAATTGTTTGTATTTTGCCGAATTAACACCAAATAAAAATGTTTTGGTGACAGTAGGTCCTGAAGATGGGATCGACGTGATCCCGAAACGTCGACGATAATCAAATATATTTTTTATCACTTGCTGGCTGCCATACATCTTCCTGATCCTTATATATTGCCACTCAGCCATCGAAATTCTTCTATTTTTATAAAATTTTATAATAATTATAACAATAATGCATTTGATAATAATTTAATGAAATCAATCTTTTTCTAACTTTTATTTAATAAAACGTTATAGCTCTTGTAGGGGTTAAGGATTCGCTTCCTGTCCCAAGGGATTAAAATTCGGATCATCCAAACCTTACCCCCCCCCCTTCCAAAAACTTTGACCCTGATTTATATAAATATAATATTGAATAATATAAATTATAGAGTATAAATGGTTACATCTCGTTTTTAATCTTAATCTAATAATTGGAAAATGCGATTGATAATGGGAAATCTTAAATTTCAACTTTCCTATTTTTGTCGTCATGGCTTGTGACGTCAAAACTTGTAGCAAACCAAATATAACACTTGCTTGTTTGATTAAAAGTTTAAAAATTTTATATAGGCCTAACCAATATTTAAAGTATTTTAAAATTTATCCAGTAATAATGGTTTAATTAAAAGGTTCATGGATATTTTTTATTACAAAGGAATTTTTTTCAACAACTACTCAAATACTGTAGGTTATAATTAAACCAATCAATTTGGTTGGGCATATACTTTTTAAAATCAATCATGACCCCTATCAACTCAGATCACATTGTTATTTTCTATTAGCATATGCAAATTGGTTTAATTATAGTTTAATTGAATTTGGACGGAATTTTAAAGTAGGTTGAGGTACAAAATATATGATTAATCCATGTCAAGTGACATTTCAAAAGTCATTATTTAATTCCATAATTTATGTTTAATTTAAATTCGGTAGATAAACTAAATATCAAATTAAAATTTGTAAAGTATTTGACAATATATATAAAAATAAAGAATTATTCTAAATCCTTAGAGGTATAGAGACCGTAATATCTTTGTCGGCCCTTTTTACTTTATTTTACCTGTGTATGTTAATATATAGAGAAAGTATTAGTTTCATGTCGAAAATTCGATTTTGATGATATACACGTTTTGAGGTCCCCTTAGTCTAAAAAAGTGGATTTTGCAACATGGTCTGTCTGTGTGTGTTCAATTTAAACCATGAACCCCCGGGTTTGGCGTAGTAGGTAGCGTGCCTACCTCCTATACCAAACGTCTCGGGTTCGGACCCAGGCAGTCCGATGATTTTATTTAACCCATTTGGATACCAGATGGTTTCAATAGAAATGCCTGAACCCCCAATAGTATATATATATATTACAACGGTTATCGTCAAAGTCTTAAATGGCCTAAGTTGCAGAAAAGACTGTGTGAATGTATATGTGAGTGTGAGTGTGAATGAGAAAAAAGGTGTGAATTTAAACCATGAATGATTTGAGCTAGGAGGTTGATATTTTATATTTAAGATAAAACCCCCCTGAAGCGTGAAAATAAGCTTTTAATCAAAATCGGCCCAAAACTACTAGTACTTTTTCAGTCTCTTTCGATTTTCTCAAAATTTGCTCCAACGATTTTGATTAAAATTCAAAAAAATTTTTTTAGATGCTCTTTAAAATGTATATTCTCATTTTACGCTTGAAATCTTATGAAGCACACTTTACTCTTGAACTTCATAGGAATGATAGGAGAAATCGTTGCCATGGTAACAAAATATAAATATTTCCCATGTTTATATCTTGTCGCATAGGGGCCCACATCTTGTGGGTACGTGGATGGCGACCACGACCTATCCGAGCTGGGACAGACAGTCTTTCTGTTTTTTGTATGTCTGTCTCTTTCTTCCTCTTTTCAACAGGCGTCAGACCGTGCGACGGGCCGGCCTCTTCTATCCTTCTCGGTCGCAAAAAAAGCATGATAGGGTTGGAGGGAAATAGTGAGGTTCGCCGACCCCGTATAGCGGGAATAAGGCAAGGACAGAAGAAGAAGAAGATATATTTTATATCTTGAATTCAAATGTACCTATGGTCAGAGAAAGTTGTGTGTTGTGCGACTACTCACACCAGATTTTTAATTTACAGTCTCCTCCTAAGATCCTTTTCAAACGAAACAAACAATACAACTCATTATAACGGATAATTGAGAAATTTGACCGTAATTAAATAAATTTGTAGTGTTAAGTGGCAATTAATATAACTCGGATAAAAAAATAATAAAGAAGAAATACTTGCATATTCATAATGGCAAGTGAATTAAATTAATCGGCAGTCCGTGCATGCGAATGCGCTCTGTCACTCTTTCGACGACACATTGTCTTCAGCATGCCAATGAGAGATTGACCGCATCACGTCTTTCTCACAATGTAAACGTAACATTGTCTGAGAGTATTTTCTGCAACGGAAGTCCTCGAGGAAACCCCGAATGCCTGCGGCTATACTGAGGACATTACCCTTCTCGTCGCCGGCATTTTTGCGCAAACAAAATACAGGAGATAATAAAAAAAAGAATCAAATTTTTTAATAAAAATATGAATGAAATGTAAGTGAATTTCAAAAATTAATTATTCTTTCTGAAATTTTTACTTTCTCTTGCCTATATACCTATATATTAATTAATATATATATAGATATAGAGCGAAAGTATTGAATTCACGTCAAAAATTCGATGTCAAGATTTTGATAGAAATACACGTTTTGAGGGCCCTGAGTCCAAAAAAGTGGGTGCCACAAAAGGGTCTGTTTGTGACTAAAATAAAGTATGAAGGAAATGAGCTATAAGGTTGAAATTTTAGATTTAAATTAGTCACCCCACTGAGGGGCGAAAAAAAAAGCTTTTAAACAAAATCGACCAAAGAGTACTAGTACTTTACTGATGCACTTTTTCAGTTTTTTTTTTTTTTTTTTTTTTTTTCCCAAAATTCGCGATTTTTATTAAAATTCATAAATTTTTTTATTTAGATGCTCTTTAAAATGTATATTAGCCCACGGGGCTTGGAGTAGTTAGTAGCGTGTCTACCTTCTATACCGAACGTCGCGGGTTCGGACCCCAGGCAGTCCGATGATTTTATTTAAGGCATTTGGATACCAAATGACTTAAATAAAAATGCCTGGACCCCAATATTTATAATAATCATTAACGGATATCGTTTAAAGTCTTAAATGGCCTAAGTTGCCGAAAAGACTGTGTGAATGTGAGTGTGAATGAGAAAAAAGTGTGAATGTTTAAAAAAAAAAAAAAAAAATGTATATTCTTATTTTGCCCTCAAAATTGTTAGAAGACCACTGTACTTTTATCCTTCGTAGGAAAGATAGGAGAAATAGTAACAAAATATAAATATTTTCATGTTTATAAATTTTACATCTTGAATTCCAATGAACCGTACTGTCGGAAACTAAATAGAGGGCCTATATGTCGACACAAAAAAACCTGGTGTGACAAGCACAGAATATAACTTTTTAATTTTTTTTTTTTTTTTTTTTTTTTTTTGAAATAATAGCCTTTTTTTAAAAAAGCCTAGGATCCAAAAAAAGTTTCACTTCCATCGGGATTTCTTAAAACCACACAATGTTTTTTTTTTTTTTTCAATACTTTTAACCAAGATGATATTTAGCTTCTAGAGCCTAAGGTCAAGGGTTTCCGTCCCATCCTAGGCAAAAAATTTCCTTCAGATGAATTGGATACCAATCAATTGAAAAAAATAAAGAGGGTGTCTAAATGGCTTTAGATGCCGAAAAAGATCTTAAACAATAAAAAAAAACAGTACAAAATTTGTTTTTATGCTATAAACTTGCGCGTCTCGAGGAGCTAATTTTGAGTTTTCCAGCGGCCACAATTTTGAATCTATCGACCTCAAATTTTTACTTTCTCTTAGCCTATATATGAAATATATAGGAGAGAAAGTATTGCGATCATGTCAAAAATTCGATGTCGAGATTTTGATGGATATACATGTTTTGAGGTCCCCTGAGTCCAAAAAAGTGGGTCCCGCAAATTGGTCTGTGTGTGTGTGTGTATGTGTGTGCGTGTGTCTGTATGTGTGTGCGTGTGTCTGTATGTGTGGACAGATTTTTAGCATGAAGGAATTGAGCTACCGGATTGAAATTTTATATTTAACTTAGGTACCTTCCCACACGCTCAAAATAAGCTTTTGAACAAAATCGGCCAAAAAGTACTAGTACTTTACTGATGTACTTTTTCAGTTTTTTTCGATTTTCTCAAAATTCCCTCCAAGGATTTTTTTTTAAATTCAAAAATCAATTATTTTTTAGATGCTCTTTAAAATGTATATTCTCATTTTGCCGTTGAAATCTTCTGAAGACCACTTTACTCTTGTTCTTCATAGGAAAGATAGAAATGGTTGCCATGGTAACGGAATTTAAATCTTTTTCTTTTTATTAGATTAAAAATCAATTATTATTTAAATTCCCATTTTTACTTTCTCTTAGCCTATATATGAAATATATAGGAGAGAAAGTATTGCGATCATGTCAAAAATTCGATGTCGAGATTTTGATGGATATACATGTTTTGAGGTCCCCTGAGTCCAAAAAAGTGGGTCCCGCAAATTGGTCTGTGTGTATGTATGTGTGTGTGTGTGTGTGTGTGTGCGTGCGTGTGTGCGTGCGTGTGTCTGTATGTGTGGACAGATTTTTAGCATGAAGGAATTGAGCTACCGGATTGAAATTTTATATTTAACTTAGGTACCTTCCCACACGCTCAAAATAAGCTTTTGAACAAAATCGGCCAAAAAGTACTAGTACTTTACTGATGTACTTTTTCAGTTTTTTTCGATTTTCTCAAAATTCCCTCCAAGGATTTTTTTTAAAATTCAAAAATCAATTATTTTTTAGATGCTCTTTAAAATGTATATTCTCATTTTGCCGTTGAAATCTTCTGAAGACCACTTTACTCTTGTTCTTCATAGGAAAGATAGAACTGGTTGCCATGGTAACGGAATTTAAATCTTTTTCTTTTTATTAGATTAAAAATCAATTATTATTTAAATTCCCATTTTTTTTTAAATTTATTTGTGTCTTTAATTGTTTCAAAGAAAACATATATGTCTCTCTCTCACTTGCAAACATTATCGTCTCTCTCCACTCTTTTTAAATTCCCTTTCCACCTTATCTTCGCATAGGAACAATGTTAATTTCCTATAGGGATTTGTATGTTAATTTCGATTCAAAAGGGGGTCCCCTTTAGAACTTTTTAGGCATTTAAAATTTTTTTTTCCAATTCTTATGAAATTTTGTATTTATTTACGATTCTATATTGTGTATAAAATGTCCAAATATGAGATTAAAATTTTGAAAAATAACCATAGTTTATTTGAAGCAGTCAACATTTAAAATGCAAGTTTGAAACTAAGGTGCTATCGGAAACTAAATATATCTCGACACAAAAAATCTGGTCTGACCAGCACAGTGCACAACTTTCTCTTACCGAAGGGTAAGAGAAAGTTGTGTGCTGTGCGCCAGTCACACCAGATTTTTTTTTAAATTTATTTGTGTCTTTAATTGTTTCAAAGAAAACATATATGTCTCTCTCTCACTTGCAAACATTATCGTCTCTCTCTACTCTTTTTATTAAATTCCCTTTCCACCTTATCTTCGCATAGGCCTAATGTTAATTTCCTATAGGGATTTGTATGTTAATTTCGATTCAAAAGGGGGGTCCCCTTTAGAACTTTTTAGGCATTTAAAATTTTTTTTTCCAATTCTTATGAAATTTTGTATTTATTTACGATTCTATATTGTGTATAAAATGTCCAAATATGAGATTAAAATTTTGAAAAATAACCATAGTTTATTTGAAGCAGTCAACATTTAAAATGCAAGTTTGAAACTAAGGTGCTATCGGAAACTAAATATATCTCGACACAAAAAATCTGGTGTGACCAGCACAGTGCGCAACTTTCTCTTACCGAAGGGTAAGAGAAAGTTGTGTGCTGTGCGCCAGTCACACCAGATTTTTTAACTTAAAGCTATTTAAAATATCTACAACTCATAGAAGCCATTTTTTTGATTTTCGAAAATTTTTTTTTTTAGATTAATCTCAAATAAATAAAAAAAAATTCGCTCTATATCTTATATCTTATAGATAATTAAATTAGTAACCATTGTGTTAAAAAATAATTAATTTGTTGCCTTTAATTTATTATATGGAATCTTTCAAATGAAATGGAATAAAACGCTTGTTTCCTTATGGGAAGAACTAACGTCATCTCGTGCTCTTTCCTTTGAAGTACAAGAGTAAAGTGGTCTTCAGAAGATTTCAATGGCAAAATGAGAATATACATTTTAAAGAGCATCTAAAAATTAATGGATTTTTGAATTTTAATCAAAATCGTTGCAGCAAATTTTGAAAAAATCGAAAAAAACTGAAAAAATACATTAGTAAAGTACTAGTACTTTTTGGCTGATTTTGATAAAAAGCTTATTTTCACATCCTAGGTGGGTGTCAAACTTAAGGTGCGCGTCTCGGAAAACCGTTAAACCACGATTGACTCGATGCGGCACCAGATGGCGTTAGTGTTCCCCCATTAGAATACACGCAACTTGATCCATTTCATTCTAGACTTTCCAGCTAATTAATTAAAGGCAAAAAATTAATTATTTTTTAACACAATGATTACTAATTTAATTATCAACAACTTATAGAGCTCCTTTTTTTAAATATCTTTTATTTAATGCGATTAATCTAAAAAAAAAAATTTTTTTTTTTGAAAATCAAAAAAAGGGCTTCTATAAGTTGTAGATATTTTAAATAGCTTTAATTTAAAAAAAATTTGAGGTCGATAGCTTCAAAATTGTGGCCGCTGGAAAGTCCCAAAATTAGCACCCCGAGACGCGCACCTTAAATATAAAATTTCAACCTCCTAGCTCAATTTCATCAAGCTTTAAATTGAACCCAGACAGACAGACAGCCACACCATGTCAGGAAAACCACTTTTTTGGATTCAGGGGATCTCAAAACGTGTATATCCATCAAAATCTCAACATCGAATTTTTGACATGAATCCAATACTTTCTCTCTCTATATATTATCAACATATGTATATTGATGTAAGAGAAAGTAAAATTAATGACCATTTTACTTTATTCTGACATTCTTTTGACCTTCCTGTAACAGGGCCGGATTAAAAGGGATAGAAGATCGACTTGGGACCACCCGGGATGATAATTTTTTTCTATAAAAAAATTAAATCAAAATTCATTGACAAATGAGTAGGATTAAAACTGAATATTTTGATACCGCCATGACTTATTTTATTTTTGATGGTCCAGCGTTTCTTATTAAAATTAAATAGTATTTACAGCTAGTTATTACATAAAATAATTTAATTCTAATTTAACTAATATATAATGATTTTGCCAACACATTTAATAACTACTACCAAGCACTTTTGTAAATAATTCAACTCTCATCAAGATATATATAATCATTAAAATAAATTATTCCAAATGGCCATTAATTATTTTAAGAGTTGAGTCGGGCATAATTGAAGTTGTTTTAAAAATCAAATGCTCAAGTGAAGTTCACTCCGCCCCAGTGCATGTTTTTCACGAGATTAGATTGGTGTGAAGCCAAGTCCCATTTGAATATTGATAGGAATTCGCGCTCTGTAATCATACAGCTATTTTGGCTGTCGGCGAATTTAATAGCGTTTAATTAGAGTATTAGATACTCATCGATTATAGGCTGAAAACCAACGCTTCATAACTTTTCCTTGATTAGGCTTCGACTCCTATGTTAGCAAAATGTTCAAACTACTATATAGGAAGGCGGAAGGGTTTCTGACCTTGCGAGATTAAGAAATTTAGATATTACGTCTATATACAAACGTTTGAAAAACGCATATAGACAAACAATTTTTTCGAATTTAAGGGGAAAGAAAAGTTAAATAAATGATTTTTATTTTACTTTCTCTTACCTATATATGTAATATATATACATTATAGAGAAAGTATTAAATTCATGTCAAAAATTCGATGTCGAGATTTTGATGGATATACATGTTTTGAGGTTCCCTGAATCCAAAAAAAGGGTTTTCGCGTACTTTTCGTTCTGTGGGTGTGTCTGTGAACAAAATATCTCAAGAACCAAAAGAGCCATGAAATTGAAATTTTATATTGCAATATTTAAGTAAGGTACTCCCCTGGGACGTCACACGAAGCTTTTAAACAAAATCGGCCAAAGAGTACTTTTTCAGTTTTTTTTCGATTTTCCCAAAATTCGCGCCAACAATTTTGATTAAAATTCAAAAATCACTTATTTTGTAGTTGCTCTTTAAAATTTATATTTGAAGGAGGTATATAGCTGAGTGTTGATAATCAAATAGGTAGAAAGAATGAGCAAGCAGCTAGTTATATTTCAATTTATTAATAAACCAGGGCCGACGTTTCGGTCACATATGGGACCATCTTCAGGGCTAGGTTAATGTCGGAAAAAATATATAATCCTCGCTAAGTTATATTTAGCATACACATTTGTACGTAGCTTAATCATGATAATGCCTCAAATTTTATGGTTTCGGATCTCAGGCAGTTCGATGATTTTATTTAAGCCATTTGGTTGGGTTTGTCCAAATTTAATGGCCAAATGGCTTAAATAAGAATGCCTGGACCCCCAATGGATATATAAATTATTGTAAAAGTCTTATATGGCCTAAGTTGCCGAAAAGACTATGTGAATGTGTGTGGGAGTGTGAGTGAGAAAAACATTCTACATGTATATAAGCGGGAACTAAATATATGTTGACACAAAAAATCTGGTATGACAAGCAAAGAACACAACTTTCGATTACCGAAAGTAAGATAAAGTGTGCTGTGCGACCAGTCGCACCAGATTTTTAAATTTGTTTATTGACCTGATATTTGAAATTTTTATTGACATGACTTCTGATATTGATACATAAGTATTAGATAGGTAAATATAGGCCTACATTTTCCGGAGGCTTTTGTAAATAAAAATAAGTAAAGAAAAAATTAACTTGTTTTAGTGACTTTCTAAAAAAAAAAACTGTGTTAATTAGATGCAATCATGAAAAAACTTGTCATCGATGACTTAAACCAATCTATTATCTAATAACCGCGAAACATTAAAAAAAAAACCAAAAAAAAAAAAAAAAACAAGGACTTTGAAATTGTGCCAGGATTTTTTTTTCCCCATAATGGCTCGATGAAATAATCTAATAATAATGGTTAATTTTATGACATACCTGGTTAAATTTTTCTTTTGGTATATTATTGTCTCAGCATCAGTTGTGAAATTTACTCTTGAGTGAGCACCGTGTCAGACATCAGTCGGTCCACATACTCAAATGGCCATCAACCATTTACCTTGAGAGGTCACGGTCTTATCCTCTTTCATCTCTGAAAAGTTATATACCCTATAATAGCAATGAACCTGTTTAAAAAAAATAAGATTTTAATTTTTGCGAATATGCTAATCTTTGGGCTTGTTAGGATTTAACAACTTAATTTAGAAAGTTCTTTTATAATTAAATCTCTAATTACTTCTATCAAAATTTATCACTCCTGGTCATGTTGAAGTTACGTTTTTCCCTCCAAAGGAAATGTATCAAATCCTTGGCATGTGGGATTTTTCATTAAATAAAAATATTTATTTAATGTAAACAAATCCTCAAGCAAGCCCTGGATTGGAATATAGGATCTTTCCAACAATAGCCCTCAGGCAACTCTACGAGGAGAGGGAGTTGTTGTGACATCCCGTCCTGTGGAAGGGACGTAAAGAAGGTTCCCTCTCAGTGATGCATTCTTCGAAAGGAGTAGGCTACACGCCGGTGCTGAGGGAGTCCCTCCTCAAACTAGGACATCCTCCATAGCATAGAAGAGGTTGGATATAAGGAGCCGGTTGGAACCAGAAATAAGGATTAGTTCACTAGCTAGAGACGAGAGCAGGAGGAGGAGCTAGAGATAGGAAATGATGTAACTTCACGGGGTGCCGGTAGATGGCTACGGCCAGAGGCCGGTTGGGTTTGAGGTGTGTGTCTCCGTACACGTAAGCACCTCGGGTAAATAAACGGGGATCCCGATTATTTAATAAATATTATTCAAAATAATTTAGGCTATTAATAAGTAAAAAAGTTTGTCAATCTTATTTCTTGATTTTATTATAAGCATTTATACATTATGCTTTATTACAAACATGAATTAATGATAATCATCATAAAA
>JAKCPI010009528.1:0-19456 GCA_023213315.1 Euborellia annulipes | reverse complement strand
TAACTATATTTAGAACTGGAAAAAAATGTCAACAAGTGATTTGGAATATTCCAAGGCCTTTCTTAAATAATCAAACCTTCATCCCCACCTAATCAAAATAATAATCAACGCTATTTTTTGAATGTTTTCAATTTATTTGGCTTCGAATTAGATAAAATAAATTTAAAAAACATTTTTTTCAATTTTCAACCCCTTATCCAATCCTAATAAATAAAATAATTAACAATGCTATATTCGCCTTCGGCGAGCTTCGCCTCTAGTCAGAAAAAAAATTAAAACCCTGAAAAACGTCCCTGAACGAGAATCTCGACTCTCTCTCTGTTTGTATAGGAATAAAACAGATGGAAATAACAATTCCCTTTTTATTAAAAGTAAAAAAAATACCTTTTGCTCTAATCTAACTATATTTAGATATGGAAAAATGTCAACAAGTGATTTGGAATATTCCAAGGCCTTTCTTAAATATTCAACCCATCATCCCCCCCACCCCCCCCTAATCAAAATAATAATCAACACTATTTTTTGAATGTTTTCTATTTATTTGGCTTCGATTTAGCTAAAATAAATTTAAAAAAACATTTTTTTCAATTTTTCAACCCTTTATCCAATCCTAATAAATAAAATAATTAACAATGCTAACTATCGCCTTCGGGGAGCTTCGTGTCTAGTCAGAAAAAAATTAAAACCCTGAAAAACTTCCCTGGATCCGCCTTTGGGTTTTACACATAGTATCATTTTCTAGAATGAATCTTACTTTAGGCCAGTGGTTTCCTTTATGTTACAACGCCTCCCTTAAAATATTTAATCGTATGACGCCCCCCCCCCACATACATTTAATAAAATAATACAAAAACAAAAAAATTCTAAAAATATAAATTTAGGCCCTATATAAAAATATTTTTTTTATTTATTCATATTTATTATTTTAATTAAAAACTCCGTCCCAGAATCTTCTAAATTATTTCATTATTTTATTTATAAAACTTGCAATCATTTGGAAAATTGATCTTGGGTGGCCAATATTCGCGCCTCTCAGCTAGTATTATAATAATATTTAACAAAAAATATATTTTTGAAAGGTTTTGTGACCTATTTAATATTAAATCTTACTCAAAGATAAATCCTTTTTTCAACATATTTAATAAACCTAAGTGTTAGACTAAGTTGATTCCAGGTAAAGTCGTCTCTCATGCTATAATACAATATTTTTTTTTACTAAAGAAATTGTGGATGAAATAAAATTTCAATCCGTTTAAGAATATAAAGAAATGGGTCAAAAGAGAATTTATTCACTTTAATCCCCCATCTCAAATAAATAACTTTAAAGGAATATGGAATATTTTTTTATGAAATTTGTTCTTGTTTATTATAACCAGGTGTTTATAAAAAAAAAGATAACAGTTCTTTATGCATATAAGTATGTAATATTATTTTAATTCCCTTTGCGGCTTCTCAGGCCTTTAGGGGTTATATTCAGGGTCGCAAACAGAGAGGGGGCTATATCCTCGAGGGGGTCCGGGCCCAAATTTCAATAAAATTCAAATTTTATTTTGAGGGGGGCTCGGGGGGCCTTAAGATCAAATCTTAAAATTATCTGAGGGATAATTGTTAACGCTGGAGGTATTTTCAGGCCGAACTAATATGAACTGAAAACGAGGCCAAATTGGGGAATTTTACTCTTTAGATGCCCCATAATAAAATTAATATAATATTTTTTTAATTTAAAATGCTTATAAATCAAGCTATTAATAAGTTTGATAATATTTTTCATCTCAGAATAGCTAAAAAACACAGATTTCAGTGCCTAATTTTTTAAAAATTTTTCATACCCCCCAGACCACCCGGAAGTCGTCTGTCCGGATCTGGCCTCGATAAATTATGATAACCCTCTGTTTAGGGAATTTTGACAAATATTTAAATAGCTTTTTTTATTTAACTTTCATACGGTCTTAGTTTTAACTCTACACAAGAAGTCTTTGGGGTCATATTGACCCCAAGCTTTATTCTCATTATATTAGATTGAAGCTCAGAACCTTTTTCACAAAATTATATTATTATATATTATTTGAATAATAAATATTGGGAAAACCGGCCAGCAATAAATCTATATATATAAAAATGAAATGGGAAAAATGTATGTATGTATGTAAATATGTATGTATATGTTCTATAGAAATCCACAATTTTCAATGAATCCATTTGAAATTAAGTACACCTATAATACATGGCTCTGGGAGTAACGTAGTAATAATTTGAATCTCTTAAATGTTTTGGAAAATTAATTATAATCAAATTTCTTCAATATGGGAACACAAAATCAACAAGTTGGCTAGAAATTAGAGAGCGTCCTTTATGCTCTGTGAACCAGCTTCCTACCTGACTATGGGGGTGGGGGCTACGCAGCAGTTGAAAAACGAAGAGAGGAAGCAGGTGACTGACCCTTTAAACAGTCATAAACAGACCCTTTTGTGCTGTTCCCAATCGGTACCCTCGCCTCGCTTGAATATAAGATCCTTTCTTAACACTTGCATTGCAACAAGAAATATCCCAAATTGGAAATAAACTTGCTCGCTGAAGGCGAGCAAAGGGGTCCAGGGGGCGCAGCCCCCTGGCTAGGGAAAGCCCGCCGAAGGCGGGCTTTGCGACTAGTATAATAATAAAATAATAATAGAAGGGCTTTAAATACTAATAGGGTCATATAGACCCCAAGAACGGATGTGTAACAATTTCTATAGTGCCCTAAATAAACTATTTAATAAATTCTAATTGTGAAATTCATATTTAGAACGACAAAAAAATAAAAGTCAAAAAAGGAGAAATTTCCAAATATAATAGTTGAAAAGATACAAAGGCTTGAAGTGCTCTTGGGGTCATATAGACCCCAAAGACCGTATGAAGGTTCAATAAACATTATAATCTATGTATAACTGTTTCGAAAATTGTGTCAAAAACTCCGTAAAAAAATTGTTGTGTAAAAACTTTTAGGGTGGCGGGAGGGGGAGCCTTATTATTAAGTAGCCCCGAGGCCCGTCAAGTCTGCCTGCGGCCCTGGTTATACTTTTTCAATATATATTTACGGTAGTAGCTACAGTGGGACATTCACACCCTAGTGTCTGAGGGCCACCAATCCTAATTCAGTAATTATTTCAAATTCGTTTTTTAAATAACAAAATTACTATTTAAGAAAGTAAAAGAGACTCCAAAATATCTAGTATTTGTAAGTTTGGATCTTTTGGTATGGGGGTATAAGAGTAGGAAAATTTTATAATTTTTTGTCCCCCCCCCCTCTCCAAGGAAACCCTGAAATGACATCTCTGTGAGGAGTCAAGTTCAATCAAATCCAAACGTTGGAAGTGAATACAATTGTCCCTTGTGAGTTATACGAACCCCTGACCCCTAACACACGAAATCTAAATATGCTCAGAAGCTAAAGTTTAATTAAAATTAAGACGATTGTTGTCTTCGCCTTTTCATTGTTATCTAGTGTGGGGAGGGGAAGGATATTAAAGGACCTGAAACCTCTGAGTTCTGTTTTTTTACAATAATCTCATATGTAGAAATTATTTTTTGCAAACAATTTAGCAGTGACAGCTCTGCTGATAGAATAAATATAAAAATAGTTTTAAATTAATTGACATAGAATAATTAAGTAGTTCTCCAGGTATTTAATTAGTAATATGCAGGGGTGTTTAACTCTGTGACCCGGCAGCTATTTTGATATTCCAAGAAATGAACATAGTTGTCAAGGCAACGAATCTCTTCATTCCAACCCTTCAGAGCACAAAAGATTATTAATATAAATATTTGTTTTGTATATATTTATATAATTAACCCTTTGAATTTTTTTAGCTTAACTTTCCCCAAAACTAATTACATATTACTTTATTAAAAAAAAAAAAAAGTTAAAATGAAGATCTCAAATTCATATTTCCTTCTCCATATAAATAAATATTTTCTTTTTTTACGAGAAAAAGTTTAAATTATGTTTTTTTCATTTTAAAAGAAAAAAAATTTTAATTAAACTTATTTCAGCAATCTCATAAAATATTTCGAATTTGTATCAAAAATTTATTTCCAGAGTTATTAGGGGAGTGTATCCAATTTTTTAACTTAATTCCCCCTCCTCCGAGAATCTGCTCTTATTTTTTTTGTAATTCCATAAAATGAAAAAAAAATACGATCAGATTTGGATTCATAATAATTACATTCCATTATTTTTACTTTCTCTTACCTATGTATATATGTAATATATATATAGAGAGAAAGTATTGGATTCATGTCAAAAATTCGATGTCGAGATTTTGATGGATATACACGTTTTGAGGTCCCCTTAATCCAAAAAAGTGGTTTTCGCGACATGGTCTGTCTGTCTGTGTGTCTGTGAACAAAATATCTCAAGAACGAAAAGAGCTAGGAAGTTGAAATTTTATATTTAAGTCAGGCACCCCCATGGGACGTGACACGAAGCTTTTGAACAAAATCGACCAAAAAGTACTAGCACTTTACTGATTCACTTTTTCAGTTTTTTTCGATTTTCTCAAAATTTGCTCCAACAATTTTTTTTTAAATTCAAAAATCAATTATTTTTTAGATTCTCTATAAAATGTATATTCTCATTTTGTGATTGAAATCTTCTGAAGACCACTTTACTCTTGTACTCCATAGAAAAGATAGGAGAAATGGTTGCCATGGTATCAAAATATAAATATTTTCCCATACTTATAAATTTTACATCTTGAATTCAATTGTACCCTACTGTCGGAAACTAAATACATGTCGACACAAAAAATCTGGTGTGACAAGCACAGTACACAACTTTCGATTACCGAAGGTAATCGAAAGTTGTGTGCTGTGCGCCAGTCACACCAGATTTTTATTTAAAAGCGTTCAAAGTAATGTGGAGACAAAAGAAAAGAATGTTAAATGGAAGAAGCGAACCGCTCATGTGATGTGACGTCAAACCCATGGGAGAGCAGAATTGGATTTTCCCCCTCTTCTCATCTTTTTTATATAATTTCACTAATTAGGTCCTAACAAATTTAGCGAATTTTATTCTTAATCAATAATATTATTATTTTGATATAATAAAAAAAATAGGCAATTTTTTTCCAAGACACAACCCTTATTACAGGGGCGTATATAGAAATTTTTTCCGGGGGGGGGGGGGGGGGGGCCCGAACTGAAAAATTTTCTGTGGAAATTTTTTTTTTTTAAGAAACTAAATTTTTTTTCACACGACATTTTTTGCGGAACATTTTTTCCTTTGCGGAACCAAAGTTTTCCATCCTGCGCAAAAATTTGTTGCGCTGATGTCTGTATATCCCTATATATGTATATGTGTTTGGGAAATTTCCGGGGGCCCCCGCCCCCCCCCTTATATACACCCCTGCCTTATTATGCTAATGGTTACTTAAAATTTTTTTTATAAATTCTCCTTTCATTTTCAAAAAGAAATAAATAAATTTATTATATTTTAAAGTTAATTAACTTTTGAAAATTTTTTAGAATATTTAAGGTTTTTATTTGAATCAATCTCTTTATTCCTAACTAAATCATTCGTTAATATTAATTAATTTAGAAATATAATTCATTGAAATATTTATTATATTTCAATTGGAAATAGAAAAAATAAATACTTTGAAATAAAATTTGGTAATTCATCAAACATCGATTAAATTGACATTTAATAACATCATTCACGAGGAGTAATTGTTTCTAATTATACATATTAAATTCCTCATTGATCTCTCCCTTAATACAGAGGTAGAGTACTCGCTTCTAATTCTCGGGACGTAGGGTTTGAGCAATAGTAATTAAGTTAAATTATATTGGCTACCAATTAATTTGGATCAATATGAATGGAGCCTAAAGGGCTCAAATAGGGGTTAAATTAAAAAGATATTCTCAATTAAACTTTTTTCTCTTTCTAATATAAATTCTTTAAGCCCATGACCCATGGCTCAGAGAGAAAACATTAGCTCCTCATGGCTGAAGTCCCCGGGTTCGCTTCCCGTTCCAAGCGAAATGTGGAAGTTAATATCGATAATGCCACCCCTAGTGGTAAATATTGGTTCAATTTATATTAATGTGATTGATTTTGTATAAGTCTGTTAATATCTCTGAAGAGGGCCCTAATACAGGAACCGAAACCTCTAAACAGGACCGAAACGTCAGCTCTGAGAGGAAATAAATGAAATTATGCTTAGCTGCACTCTCTTTGATTTCTAATTCTGCCTACAAAAAATACAATCAGCTATAAAAAGAAAACTTCAAATAATTAATTTAAATAAATAGGGACGAGGTCTGAATGGCCATAGATGCCGAAAAAGACCTTGAATAAAAATAAAATAAAAAAATAAAACGTTACAACAACCTAATGGTTTAAATAAATGTGCTTGAACTCCCATTTTTTACTTTCTCTTACCTATGTATATATGTAATATATATAGAGAGAGAAAGTATTGGATTCATGTCAAAAATTCGATGTCGAGATTTTGATGGATCTTCACGTTTTGAGGTCCCCTGAATCCAAAAAAGTGGTTTTCGCGACATGGTCTGTCTGTGTGTGGGTGGGTGTGTGTGTGTTCACTTTTAAGCATGAAGGAATTGAGCTACGAGGTTGAAATTTTATATTTAAGTTAAACACCCCCCGGGACCGGAAAAATAAGCTTTTAATCAAAATCGGCCAAAGAGTACTAGATTGATAAGGAGCTCAATGAGGAAAGGCAGCCAGCATAAATAAAAACTTTTATATTTTTTCATCGACGTTTCGGAAGCTCGTCGCTTCCATCTTCAGCACGAAATAATTGTCGAAATTGAGATGAAGAACATTATAAAGTACACACAACAAACAGCGGCGTAACCAGCCTTTGAGGGCGGGGGGGCGAAGCTCAACTAGGGCGCCGATTTTCCAGGGGGCTCCGCCCCTGGACTCCCTTGCTCGCCTTCGGCGAGCAAATTGAGCCGCCTTCGGCGGGCAAATTTCTTGCATCCAGTAATTTTCTCAGCGAATTTGTTTACATGTTTTTTAATGACACCTGTATGATTTTGTTTTGATTTTTCTTTGCTTTTACGAAAAATGTCGTTTTCTTCTGTGATTATTTCAAAAACTATTCAGTTTTCGGAAAAATATCAAAGAATAAAAACTTTTTAAAATTGAGTATTTTATTTCGACGGGCATGCAAATGAAATTTTATTTAAAAATTGCTAGACATTCTTTCATTCATTCACTAAATCTCGGGCGGGAATGGGCGAGTTTGAAAAAATTCCGGGCGAGCTCGGGCGGGCCTGAAGAATGGTAAAAGCCCTTTCATTTTGAGAAGATCGAAAAAAAATGAAAAACTACATCAGTAAAATACTAGTACTTTTTGGCCGATTTTGATTAAAAAGCTTATTTTCACGGTCCCGGGGGGTGTTTAACTTAAATATAACATTTCGGTCTCATAGCTCAATTCCTTCATGCTTAAAAAAATTTTGAATTTCAAAAAATTAAATATTAAGGCTTATACGAATCCTGAGTAAATCTCCACAGCCAGAAAAACATCAAATTAAGGCTTATATATTGCAAAATAAAAAAAAATTTAATTATAAAGCCTCTATATACGTTATTTATTTAAATTCATTTAAAATAGTAGAATTCAAGTTGTAATATAATTTTAAAAGAAAACAATCAATTATTTAAGACAATCGATGAAAAGATTATGATAAAATCACATTCGCTGGGCTATATTTTAGAGGCCGTAGGGCGCCTATGCCGGTTTCGGGGGGCGCCAAGGGCTCGATGCGCCTGGGGCGGGGGGGGCTCGAGCCCCCCTCGCCCCCCTGGTTACGCCACTGACAACAAATGTTCATAAAATGTATGTGGTGCATAGTATTTAACAACTATTTAACAATTGTATGATCTTATATTATATTTATGCTGTTGTTTTTTTATGCTGCCTTTGTTCTTTAGGATTATGAAAATCGACGAAAGAATATTGGTACATTATTGATGTAATTTTTCAGTTTTTTTTTCGATTTTCTTAAAATTGGCTCCAACAATTTTGATTAAAATTTATAAATCTATTATTTTTTAGATCCTCTTTCAAATGTATATTTTCATTGAAATTGCTCACTGTCCTTTTGTACTTCATAGGAAAGAAAGTAGATATGTTTGCCATGGCAATAAAATATAAATATTTTCCCATGAGAGGGGGGGGGGGGTCAAACTCGGTTGGTTTACATTTTTTCCATTCCAAGAGAGTTACGTCATGGAGCTTCTCCTTTTGTAAAAAATCGTTCGAAACACACAATTTATAAAAATTTATACACGGCATATTATTAATAAAGCAGTGTAAATACCAGGCCAGGGTCTAAATTAGTTTAGTCAGAAACTATACAATTTGCAAATAAAACAAAATGATGCTGCCAAATAAAAAAATATAAGCAAGGAGGAGCTTCATGACGTAGACCAATCAAAAACTGTGACCTGGATATAGAATTTTATAAAAATCAGAGCCCTTGGGGGGGGGGGAGGGGGCAAATGCTCATATAGATTTCGAAAAATATTTAATTTAATATATGCTTAAAGAGGTCTTTCTAGGGATTACATGAAAATCTTTTTGAAACGAGAAGCCAAATGGGAATTTGTGAACTGGATAAATTTTCCAGAACTCTCACAAATGTCCGTTATAAGGATGCCAAACTTTATTTCAAAATTCCAAAGTTGGTCGAAACAGAACACGACACAGAGAAGGACATAGCAAATTATATACTCGGAGTATAGAATATCTTTGAAAAGTATACTTTTACAGCTGCAAATTTTATGAGGAAAAAAAAAGATATTTCAGTAGGCCTATACAAATGTAAATATAAAATTATTATACAGTAGTTGTTTTTAGCTGGGAATCGTAGTTGAGGACGATAAGGAGAATAAAAACCAGCAAAGTTTTCTCTCTCAGGACTCCAATTTATTTGCAAATATTTCGGCTCCTATATCATCATTAGAGAACACCGAGACGCTATCAAGAAAGAAATGGATATGCACTGAGGATGGCCCCTGTATAGGAGCCGAAATATTTGCAAATAAATTGGAGTCCTGAGAGAGAAAACTTTGCTGGTTTTTATTCTCCTTATCGTCCTCAATAAAATTATTATTTTGCGCATAATTGATATATTTTAATACAGTATAAATAAATTTCCTCCTTTGATTTCTGTTTGGAAATTTTCAAATTTTCCTCTCCGACATAAATTTTAAATTTCCCTCTCCTGCTTCACTTCCTGTAACCCTAACCAATCAGCGCCCAGATAGGCACATACACACAGGGACAGGAAGTCAGTCACTAGCGCTTTATATTATAGAACGATGATTTAGATATGCATTTGTGAAATTTCATTTGGCCCGTAATAAGTATTTTCTGATCATTAATAATGTTTTATATTTTGAGCATTTTAACGACTTTCTAAAATTCAAATATTGATTGTTCCATGAAAACAGCTAAGTATTACATTCCCGTTCTTGGAGTTTGACAAAAATAATGCTTATTGTGAAAATAATCCGAACAATTTAAATTAAATTATTTTTTGTACCAAAAAAAAAACATCTGCATACTCTCATTTAACTTTTGTTTTATAGCAGTGCAAATTAAAGACAAATTTCATGTTTTCCTTAAAATTCCGGGCTCTCTTTTAGTTAAAGAGAATGAATGACAAATTACTTTTTGATTTATTCCATAATTTTTAAGATTTTTTATTAAATTATAGACAACATGATGACTTTTGACAATCATTTTTTGGATTTTTTGGAATGAATACTCCTCTTCTATTAATATTTCAATTTGTGATCTTTCTCCTTTTGATAGACATTTTTATTAATTAATATCCAAGGAAATTTCATTGTCAAAGATTATAAAATAAGGCAATTTATGAATCTATCTTCTATATAAATGGTGTGACAAGCAGAGAACACAACTTTCTATTACCGAAGGTGAGTTTGAGAGAGATGTAAAATTTATTAATAAGGGAAAATATTTATATTTTGTTACCATGGCAACCATTTCTTCTATCTTTCGTATGAAGTACAGGAGTAAAGTGTGCTTCAAACAATTTTGGGGGTGAAATGTGAATATACGTTTTAAAGAGCATCTAAAAAATAAATGATATTTAAATTTTAATCCAAATCACTGATGAATTTAAAGAAAATCCAAAAAAAAAAACTGAAAAAGTACATCGGTAAAGTACATGGGCATAAATAGGGGGGTCCCCAAAGGATGGCTGGTCCCATGCCCCCCCCCCAGTCAAATTCCCTATAGAAAAATACCAGTCAGTACTTTCTTAATATCTAGATCAGGGGTGGCCAACCGGTGGCCCGCGCCTTGAGCATTTTTCCGGCCCGTGATATTCTTCACATTTTTTTTTTTTTTTTTTAAACATTCACACTTTTCTCATTCACACTCACATTCACACACTGTCTTTTGGGCAACTTAGGCCATTTAAGACTTTAAACGATACCTATCCGTTATTGATTATTATACATATTTGGGTCCAGGCATTCTTATTTAAGCCATTTGGTATCCAAATACCTTAAATAAAATCTTCGGACTGCCTGGGGTCCGAACCCGCGACGCTCTACGTTCGGTATAGAAGGTAGATGCGCTACCAACTACTCCAAGCCCCGTGGGCATCACATTTTTTTTTTTTTTTTTTTTAGAAAATATATTTTATAATTTCCAAAGTAGTGAAAACCAATGAATGTATTTAAAAAAAATAAATTATTATTTGTGCATCCGTATTTTCAAAACGAATATTTCTTTACAATGTGCGTTTATTAGGGCCTATCTTTTTTTTTTTTATATTATGTTTTCTTTAAGAAAAAATTAGTAAACACCAATAAAAACTCATTATGTTTCAATTCACATATAGAAATATACCTTTGAAATAATATATTTTCTTCTTAGTGTTCCTAAGGAACGTGAAAAAAATATATTATTTCAAAGCTGAATTTGTTCAAAGATAGTAATTGTAATTGTAATAATCGTTGCTATTTTCTTTTAAAAGGGCTAAAAAAGAAAAATAATGGCTCCAATTTCCAAATGAGTCTCCGACACTCCACCCGCTCGTTCTTCGGAGAGGTCGTTAAAATACTAACAAAATTTTTAAATTACTGAAATATTTATCATTCGAATGTTTTTTTAACTTTTGGTATCCAAATGGTTTAAATAAAATCTTCGGCCCGCCTGGGGTCCGAACTCGCGACTTTCGGTTTAGAAGGTAGGACCCCTACCAATTACACCAAGCTCGAGGGCCCCTATCACTGTTTTCAAAACATTTTTGGAGACTAATGTATGAATAGGTTGTTAATAATGATGAAGAGTTGGGGGCTCTTTGTCACAGACAGTAGTGTCTATATATTAATATACCATCTAGGACCGTAGAGACCGCAGACTTGACGGGTCCCGGGGCTACATAATAATACGGGCCCCCAAATTTTAAGATTTGAGCTTCAACGCCCTGGACCCCCTTAGGAAAAAAATATTTTTTTAATTGAAATTTTAACCATGAAAATTAGGATGAAGATAGAGGCAGCCTGGTGGATATTATTGAGAAGGATGAATAAATAAAATTCGGATCTGATAATTAGGCAATTTATTTGAATTAATTCCGTCCGCTATAAGTCGACGTTTCGGAGCCAAAACGAATCCTTCTTCAGGACCATGCGGTGTCAAAAAACAAACAAACAAACAAATAGCCCTCAATTTTGTTATAAAAGCTGTGATTAATCTCGCTAGAAGACATGTGGTAAAGACAATGGCGCTAAACGAAGAATTCTTTAGTTATTACCACATGTCTTCTAGCGAGATTAATCAAAGAGAGAGTGCTAATGTTTAATTTTTTGTGTTTTCCCAAGATATTAATGCTAGAATCAATAACCTCTTAGGTACCTTAATTTTAAAAAATTTTCAGAAGCTGATAATAGCTTTTGTTCCACTCAGAACCTTTTTGGTTATTTCCTTTTCACATTTAATATTTTTTCTTTTGTCACTTTTTCCCAAGGGTAGAATTTTTTTTTTATTTAAAATTTAAAGAGCCCATCAAATTTCCTAGAAATATGAATTTTTTTTACCCCATAAACACTTTTTTTAGTACTCAATTAAACTTGATTCAGTGTGTTTTCATTTGGGCAAATCCTTATGAGCTTTAAAATTATGGGGAAAACTACTGATCACGTCCCCAGACGCCGCCCGCCAGGGCCAAGTTGATAAGGGCGCGGCTTCTTAACTTGTAATAAAGCTTCAAAACTAAAAAATGGTGTATAAAATATGAATAAAATTAATTATTGCATCTAGCCGCGTTACTCGAATTAGGCGAAGTTCGCGTCTATCTAGGGGCAATAGGTGCTGGACCCTCTGGTTTTTTAAATAGCTATTTATAGGACAAAGGATTGGAAAGAGACTAAAGCAACAGCCACCGAGATCTTTGCTGTTAAGCCATGTTAATGCACGGCTGATTTTCGGATTGGTGGTCCCGAACAACAAGCACCCTCCACTAAAGGTATCTATCTACTAACTGTTATATCAATCTTCTTCTATATATATCTTCTTCTCTTCTATATATATATATATAAATAAAATCGGAAAATGTATCCAAGTATATGTTCTTTAGAAATCAACTATTTTCAATGAATCTCAAATTTTTTTTTTTTTATCACACTTTTTTCTCATTCACTCTCACATTCTCACAGTCTTTTCGGCAACTTAGGCCATTTAAGACTTTTACGATAACCGTTATTTAATAATATATATTTATTTGGGGTCCAGGCATTCTTATTTAAGCCATTTGGTATCCAAATGGCTTAAATAAAATCATCGGACTGCCTGGGGTCCGAACCCGCGACTTTGGTATACGAGGTTAGACACGCTAACCTCTACGCTAAACCCCGAGGGCAATCTCAAATTAAATACACATGTAGTATTTTTTTTTTTTTTTTTACCCTTCTCCCTCTTTCTCTCTCACACACACACACACACATTCACACTGTCTTTTCGGCAGCTCAGCCCATATAAAACATTTACGATAACCGTTATTTATGAATTTATGTATATTAGGGTCCAGGCATTTTTATTTAAGCCATCTGGTAGCTGTAGTATTTGAAATGGAGATAATTTGAATCTATGAAAGGTTTTGGGAAATTAATTTATCTTCAATATCTGACCATAAATCTATTTTTTTTTCCTTTTGACAGCTTTATGATTTATGGCTTTTTTCCAGGGATACGACTGAACCTTTAGGCAGTCATAAATAGACCCTATTGTCCTCAGCATAGGCACCGGAACTGGGGGGGGGGCAAGGGTACATTGCCCCCCCTGGCATCCTACAGGGGTGGGCAGAGGGGGGCAAAATTTCTTTTTTTATTTCATTTATTTTTAAAAATGATATATTTTTACTTTTGAAAAATAAAATCTTATAAATTAAAAAAAATTAAAAGAGTAAGAAATTCATTTTTTTCCAAATTTTTTCCAAAAATTTTTGATAAAATCACTACCAAATTTTTTAAAATTTTAATTTTATTAAAATTGTGATTTTATTTAAAATTTTTAAAGTTTTATAGTAGATTTTGTTGTACCTCATTTCATTTAGCCTATGGTCCAATGATGCGATATGCACTGCCCTTAACCAAATTAAATATTTTTTTACGAATTGGTAAAATAAATAGATTAGATTATTAATAAGACTAAAGTGTTTACACGTGAAAGAAATTATCTAGTTTTTTATATGGTAGCTTTATAAATAAAAAATTTTTTATACAAAAAAAAATAATAAAAATCACTTTCCGGCAATATGACTCAAATGTCATTAAAAAATATACAGGGTGAAATTTTTATCGTAATTTAATAAGATGTTGCTGGAATTAACATCTCTAGTAGCGACAAAAAAAATAAATAAGTAAATTCACTCTAATCTGCCACATATTCGTAGTTATAGAAGAACTTCGTGCAATAGAAAAAATAGTTTTTATTTTATTGATATTATTTTTCTAAGTACAAAGTATTTTTTTAAAGTATTATTTTTTTTTAGCTTGTATATAAAATCATATGTAAATATATTTATTTTTTAAATTAAAAATAAGAGGCTAGTTCTTAATGCATTGAAAATGTTCTTTTAAGTAGTTTTATAAATTATAAATAGTAGTCCGATTGTTATTTTAAATTTCTCAATTGATGTGAATTAACTAAAAAAAAAAAATAATAATAATAATAGTTGTGATAAGATAAATTATTGTGTTATTGTTAACAAATATCTATATGTGTTTTATTTGTTGCCCTATGTACAATTTTAAATAATAAATAAATGAAATAATATTACATTTTCCTAATAACTAAACCATTTATGTCCAGAAAAATCTTTCTAATTCCATTTTCTTAAAATTACAAATGAATGAATCTTTTTTTTCAGCTCACGCGATTAAGAAAAAAAGATTTTGGTCTTATTATTGAAATATTACTTGAATCGAAAACCACCTATCAGGCTCAAGTCTAAGTAAAAAAAATTTCAGAAAAACGAGCACATGACTAAAATTATTTAGAATGATGTTTCAGCAGCTGGTTTTCTGAAAAAATTATTTTTTTACACAGTCTTGTTTGCCCATTGGGTCGTTTTCGACTCACATAAATTTTCGAGCACCTTAAAAATTAATTGATTTATAAAAAATTAAATAAAATACACTTTAAAAATTTTTATTTAGATATGTACCATCTGTTACAATAGTATTGAGACTAAGGCCCGGTAGTTAGGCAGCCCAAATGGCAGCTTGCCTGTGTGAGAAATACCCTTTTTCAAAGCAGACAATAGTTCGAACGACCCTTTTTAAAACAAGAAAACCATGAAAATTTATCTTTTAATATAAATTTCAAGATATATCGAAATAAAATATCTCAATGTTTTAATTAGAAAAAAAAATTAGTGAGCGTATGCCATTTGGGCTGCCTAACTACCGGGCTTTAGTCTCAATACTATTGCAATAGATGGTACGGTATAGGCTATATAGCGGAAGCAAGTACTCGGATAATCAAAATTTTAAAGTGAAATAAAATAAAATTGAATTTTAATAAATGAGATATGAAACGACTTTTTTAAATAATAAAAGATAATGAGCCTAGGTCTAAAACGACCCATTGGGCATAAATGGTCTAATTACTTTAAATATATAATAATACTTAATGTATTCAGATGTGTCCAGTATTTTAAAAAGATGATAAAAAATATGTTTAATAATTACATTTTTTGAAAAAAAAATATAAATAAATAAAAATGTAAAAATTTTCTTAATTAATAAAAAGCATTTAATAGGTGATCCCACCTTCATCATTTCTCAAAGTTTCCTTAATATAGTAGAAATTAAAATCCTCTTTTTCAAAAAATATAGCGAAAAAGAAGAAAATCACAGTATATCCAGAGAAGGGAAATTTCTACGCAAAATTCTCATTCACGAACGATAGGCAAACAAAAAATTTTCGATATTCGAGTTTTTTTTAATTTTTCAAAGGAGGAGGGAAAAGGTGAAGGTTGGCATAAAAAAAGGGGGGGGTTGGAAAAATTCAGTCATAGCTCGGGTAACTCGTGATCGCCATTTACGTATGCCTACTCAGAAGGCAGAGGTATACTAAACAAATATCAAAGAACGCTCTGAATGGTCAGTCAACCGCCGGATAACAGAGAAGAAAATTCTAAAATTCTTAATTAATTTATTCATAAAATAAATAAAAGTAAAAAAAATAAAAAAATAAACAATAGAAATAATAAATAGAAAAATTAGAATGACGATTCCAGCCATTTATGAATCCTTCTTGAGGAGATCCAAGTTAAATTTTTACACTTTGAAATGGATCATCCTAAAAAAAAATAGTTTTAAATTAAAAACCAAAAAGATGCTATAGATAGAAAAGATATATATTTATTGGGATCCAGGCCCATTTATTTATACTATAAAAAAAAAAAAAACAGTGACCCCCCCCCCAAAATGTAAGTCTAGGACCGCCATTGACTCTTAAAATTTTAACAACAAGAAATATAAATTGGCCGAAGGCGGGTTTTACGGCTAGTATTTTTTAGAAAAAAAAAAAGAATATAGGCATCGTAATATTTTAATTTGCAATATGCTCATCTGCCCATATTATTTGTACGGGAATAGAAAGAGGAGGGAAGAGAAGGGGAAGTCCCGTCGTATTGAGTTATTCATTCATCTTCCTCCACTCTCCATTTAAATATTAAAATAAATCTATATACGTAGCTTAATGACTAATAAATATACTCTAATTTCATTCTAATCGTATTATACTATTTGATATGCCGAAATATATAATTATATATCTTTATTTAAACCTTTGAAGAATGAAGGGATAAAGGGAGGGGGAATGGTCGGCGCATATCGCCTCCCCTTCAGTGCTGTAGTTATAAAACTCAGCCGTCAGTGCGAGCGCCCGTTAGTCTCTTCTGGTTTAGTTTCAGTATAATTTCAACTCGTTTTTATATTTGTCAACACAATTCATTGGCTCGTGGTGACAACTGGATTTTCTATAAGGTAGGAGATGAATTTAATTAAATATGAATTTGGCAAATGATCAGCTTAGCGTAATTAGTGTTATTTTTTTTTTTTTTTTTTTTTTTTTTCTTTTCATTTACTAACACAAAGTTATAAATTTGTTTTAATACTATTCCGTTTCGCCATATTTCAATGTCTAAATTAAATATGTTGGTTCAAAATTTGTATATTCACAAATGACAGGCAGGTAAATCCCAAAGTGTCTGTTATTGCATTTCAATATTTACATTCTAGGCCAGGGGTCGGCAACCCTCGGCTCTGCTATACAAATTGTTTGGCTCTTGAGCCTGTCAAAATTTTAATTTTTATTTTGAAACAAATGGAAATTTATTTTATTAAAGTAAAAATATTTTTACAAAAAGAATTTAAAATGTGAAATTGATTAGATTTATATTAAAATAAAGTATGTAATTATATAAGAATGTCGCTTTTTCATTCACACACACTAAAGTTTTTTTTTTTTGAACATATATTTTAAGTTATAATAATTATATTTAGTAAAAATATTTTTATAATGGTCCGATGCGGCTCTTGGTAAGATTTTGTGAAATTATTTACAGAAAAATGGCTCTTTGCTTAAAACAGGTTGCCGACCCTTGTTCTAGGCTAACCATGTGTTACAAAATTTCTAATATTCCGACAATGTCTCATTTAAAATTCCCACAGAAAATTTTAACTTCATAAATTCCGCCAAAATCTATCAGTAATAAATAAACACGTTTATTATTTTAAATAATTATCTATGTTTAATCTCAATGTAGCGATATTTCTAGGAAACGTCATTATCATAATATTTTTAAATTACTGCCCATTGATAATATTTTTGTGTCTATTACGTTGCACCGAATTTATGACAAATGCCAAGGCGCTAGCTATTATTAGCATTCATTATCAAGGTGTGTATTTTAAATGATAAAAAAATGTTTAATAAAAATTACACAAGCTTTAATTATTTTTTTTTTATTATGAATTATGATTGGTAAAAAAAATAAAGTCACCTGCTTTCCATTTATCGCGGAAATCTTATTTTGTTTTCATCCAAATATGCGAAATCTTTATTAAAATTTTGTTCAAATATTACTCATCTTTTTAAGTGATATTTATTTATTTGTAATGTTAAAAAATAATAGAAATAATAATATTTGTAATGTTAATGGAAACGAACCCCTATAGGACTTTTATTATGTCTCTAAAATTCAAAGAACTTCGCTATTTAATTTTTTTTTTTATTAGTCAAATAACACTTAATAGGGTATATTATAAGTTAAAAATAAAAAAACTGTCAAAATTGCATCTAATGATTTGCAAAAACTCTTACAAAGATAATATAAAAAAGAGAATATATTTTTTGGTTAGAGCCCCCCCTCCCCCCCCCCCCCTAAATAGCGGAGTAAGTAAGTAAATCCGGGTCTTTTATATCATAAATCAATCCGAAAAAATTTTTCCTAATAAAATAATCATTTAAAATTAAGAGTTAAGAATCGTAATATTCTCAAAAACAAAAGAAGACGAAAATTTTTTATTGTCACGTATTATTTATCAAGTGACGAATTAGAAATTACAAGAACCTTTTTGCTAATTTTTTACTTTCTCTTACCATATATATGAAATATATAGAAAAAGTATTGCGATCATGTCAAAAATTCGATGTCGAGATTTTGATGGATATACATGTTTTAAGACCCCCTGAGTCCAAAAAAAGTGAGTCCCGCAAATTGGTCTGTGTGTGCCTGTGTGTAACGATTTAGCATGAATGAACCGAAGCGAAATTTTATATTTAAGTTACGTACCCTCCCCAGACACTCAAAATAAGCTTTTGAACAAAATCGGCCAAAAGGTACTAGTACTTTACTGATGTACTTTTTTTGTTTTTTTTTTTTTTTTTTTTCGTTTTTCTCAAAATCCGCTCCACCAAAATTGTTTAATATTCAAAAATCAATTATTTTTAGATGCTCTTTAAAATGTATATTCTCATTTTGCCCTTGAAGTGTTTTGAAGCACACTTTACTCTTGTACTTCATAGGAAAGATAGGAGTTGCCATGTTAAGAAAATATAAATATTTTTCTTTTTAGATTAAAACTCATATAAATCAACTATTTTTTTAGCCCACGGGCTTGGTGTAGAGGTTAGCGTGCTAACCTCGTATACCAAAAGTCGCGGGTTCGGACCCCAGGCAGTCCGATAATTTTATTTAAGATACCAAATAGTATTATAATAAGTTTTTTCAAATTCATTTTCCGGCTCTTCCTTCCATAGAACCAATGTTAAATCCCTATGGGGATGTTTATGTTAATTTCGATTCAAAAGGGGACCCCTTTTTTTACACATTAAAAAAAAAATTCCAATTCTTAGGAAATTTTGTATTTATTTAGGATTCTCTATTGTGTATAAAATATCCAAATAAGAGATTAACATTTTAAAAAATAACCATAGTTTATTTCAAGCAGTCAACATTTAAAATGCAAGTTTAAAACTAAGGTGCTATGGGAAACTACCCAGTTAGCAGAGACCCGTCAAATGACGTCGGAAACTGGTCAGAGAGATGACCAGAAACGGTTATGTTTGACGACAAAATGACCTAAAAATCACGGACTAATGCCTGCGGACCGATGATGACATTTTGAAAACGTCAAAAAAAACGTGACTCGTGTGACTTTGACTAATTTTTTGGACGTCAAAATGACCTAAAATCACGGACTAATGTCACAGACCGATGACGACATTTTGAAACGTCAAAAAAACGTGATTCCGTGACTTTTTTGACCTTTTTATAATCTGATGGATAAATAAAATGAGAAACAAAACTCACATATAATATAAAATTAAATTCATTAATAATATAATTTATAAAACACATTATTTTAGCAAATAAATACATC
>JAKCPI010009527.1:0-17144 GCA_023213315.1 Euborellia annulipes | reverse complement strand
ATTATGAGAGACCCAGTCAACCGCGCCATCTTATAGGAAATTAAATTTTTTTCATCTTGTTAAATCTGTTTTTGTGAATAAATAAAAATAAATCAAATCTTGCCACTCTTGTCAAGTCGAATTTTTTTTTTAATTTTGTTGCGTTTTAATTCCTTTTTTTAGAGTTATCATTTTATACTTTTGCTATCTTGAAAATTGGGGAAAATTTGATCAAGGTTTTTTATAAAATTTGCAATGTTGAGGATGTAAAATATACTTTACTTTACACCTCTGGTCAGGGCCGAAGCCGAAAATTTTTTTTTTTGGACAAGGACAAATAAAAATCATTTTTTAATTTTTAAGCCTCAACTGCCAGATCTTTAAAATATAAAATACCATAAATCAAAACCAATAATATGACTAATATGCATATAGAAAAAATATATAAATAACATGATATGAATAACAGTAATATAAAAAAAAACTGCTATCAATATTCTGATAACCATATTCAGCTCTAAACCAAGTTTTAACAGCGACGTAAACATTTTACTTTTTAGTACCAGGTGTTAACGATCCATATGAAGATAGCTGTTTTCTGCTTGTTCGTGATTTTACATCCCTCGATAACCTTTCGCGCATTATTAATTTGATTTGTTATTTCCAATCTAGTAGGCCTATCTGCTTCACCAACGTTAAAAAATGCTATTCACTAAACAAAGTTTAAAAAGCTAATTTTTAATAGGTTGACGCTATTGACGTCTATAGACTGCTTGTTCGTGATTTTACACCCCTCGATAACCTCTCGCGCATTATTAATTTGATTTGGTATTTCCAATCTAGTAGCCCTATCTGCCACACCAAAATTAAAAAATGCTATTCTCTAAACAAAGTTTAAAAAGTTACTTTTTAGCATTAAATATGGCGTTAAAATATTAAAGGCATCCCATAGACATGACATAAATTTTTAGCACTCTTGACTAAATGTTAACGCTTTGGCGTTAAAGTTTTTCCTTACAGAATAGCAATTTGAAGCAAGGAGGAGTTAAAATGAATTTCAGATGTTAAAAGTTAACGTTTTTGCTTAGAGAATAGACCTGTTTATCTGTCTGTTAAGTTTCCTGTTAAGCTGCCTATCTACTATGGGTTCTGTTGATTTGCGAAAAAGCCATTGAAACTTCAAAACCCAAAGGAATTAGGTATATCATGATTTAATTCCTGATTCAATAAAAAAAGGAGCAAGAGCAGCCAAAAATTATAGAGCCTCCGATTTTCACAAATTAATTCTGGATAATTTTATTGTCCCATTATCAGTTTAGGTCACGGATTTGGTCATGTGGGCACAATACATGCATGTTAATGAGTCATTGTACAGGCGAGTTGTCCCCTCAAACTTATTCCAGTGAGAGATGGGACTCGCCGTATAAAGAAACAGCAGCTGACTTCATTGATTTATCTTAATTCCTAATTTCAAATATATGATTCAATAGCTTTTCTTTAATCACTTCTCCAGCTTCGCAGCTTTCAAAATATTATTTTTCTCTCTCTAATTAAATTATAGATTTCCCTAAATCCGGCAATAGAAGCAATAGAATAAGAAATTTAGATACCTGTATTCTCATCAGTAGAGATTGACATGATTGGCATCGATGTTGGTTTTTTCGATTCTTGGCACATTTTAGAGGCGATATTTTTGATGACCCAACATTCTTCATGTTTACGAGTGAGAAGAATTTTATCAGTCTTCCGTTCATCGTTGTTACTATTATTTAGACCATCTTTCTCTAATTCATTTCTTGAACTCGTTGAAGGTGACGAAGGCATTTTGTCGTTCGTTGTTCGTTGGTTTTTCAATTTATACTAATGCCAGGGGAAAAAAATAAAAGGATTAAGATTTAATCGCCTTATATTCTGTTTAGAAAATGAAATTATTTCAATTAAAAAAAAAAATCCTGCTTTTATAAGTTATTAAATCGCCTCTTGATCTCTAGTGATTTTACTAATACCAAATGGTAATGATAAAAATACATGCGATAGGTTTACATATATCGTATTCTCATAATGAAGTTTCGCCTAAGGTTAATATGACTTAAGGTGCGGGTCTCGAAAAGCCGTTAGAACACGATTGACTACCGAGTTACTCGAGGCAGCAAGAGGTGGCGTTAGTTTTTCCCATAGGGATACAAGGGATTTATTCCATTTCATTTGAAAGATTCCAACTAATTAATTAACGGCAAAAAATTAATTATTTTTTAACACAATGATTACTAATTTAATTATCTATGAGATATAGAGCGAATTTTTTAAAAATATCTTTTATTTAATGCGATTAATTTAAAAAAAAAATTATTTTTTCGAAAATCAAAAAAAAGGGCTTCTATAAGTTGTAGATATTTTAAATCGCTTTTATTTAAAAAAAATTGAGGTCGATAGCTTCAAAATTGTGGCCGCTGGAATCTCCCAAAATTAGCACCCCGAGACGCGCACCTTAAGTTGTCGAAAAGATTTAAAAAAAAAGTTTCATAATTAAATTGTTCATGATCTCCTGATATTTGAGTGGAGGGATGAGTTAAAGGAAGCGCTTACTTAACCCTGTTCTCTTTTCAGGCAACTTTTTTTTAGGTATCTGAGCCCCCGGGTTCACTTTTCGTTCCAAGCGAGAAAAATTTATTTCATTTGAATTGGCTACCAATCATTTGAAATAAATAGGGATGTGGTCTAAATAGCCTTGGATCACTTTTTTGGGTTTAAGTTTTAATCTACTTTTCTAGGGGAGTTGCTATTAGGAAAGGGGATTATCGGAAGTTTCTACCTCAATAATGAGTAACGGACAGTTTCTGAAATCATCTTTCCATAGCAGAGATTAGAGATTAGTTTAATGGAAAAGGTTTCGTGTAAATGTATGTAGAATTAGAGTATTTGAGAGGTGAGAGATTATTCACATGTGTGTATGGGTAATTCTTTAAATCGTAATTCGGCATTGCAGAATCAGAAACCTAACCCATCGGTTCAGATGTATATTTTTTGTGCCTGTTATTTATTTATTTTCCATCTATTTCTAGCCTATTTATTTTTACTTTCTCTTAAATATCATACTTATATATAAAGCCCTTAAGCCGGTGTCAGATGTGTGAACGCACCAATCAGGCCTCAGCGATGCCTCAGGGACAGCGCTGATTGGCGAAATTCAGAGAGGGGGGGGGGCGAAGTCGGAGAGGCAAATTCAAAATTTTTAACTACTAAACGCGTACGAGACGCCGCCCGCCAGGTCCAAGTTGATTATGGCGTAATATATAGGCTTTTATAGAGAGAAAGTATTGGTCGCTCAGGGGCCCACATCTTGTGGGTACGTGGATGGCGACCACGAGCTGCCCGAGCTGGGACAGGCAGTCCTTCTGTTCTTTGTATGTCTGTCTCTTCCTTCCTCTTTTCAAGAGGCGTCAGACCGTACGACAGGCCGGCCTGTCCTATTTCTTCCGGTCGCAAAAACGCTTGATAGGTTTGGAGGGAAAAAGGAGGTCCGCCAACCTCGCATCGCGGGAATAAGGTGAGGATTTAAGATGAAGAAGAGAGAAAAGTATTGGATTCGATGTCGAGATTTTGATGGATCTACACGTTTTGAGGTTCCCTGAATCCAAAAAAGTGATTTTCGCAACATGGTCTGTCTGTGTGTTTGTATGTGAACCAAATATATCATTAATGAAAAGGGTTAGGAGGTTGAAATTTTATATTTAAGTTAGGTACCCTCATGGGTCGTGACACGAAGCTTTTGAACAAAATCGGCCAAATAGTACTAGTACTTTACTGATGTACTTTTTCAATTTTTTTTTATTTTCTCAAAATTTGCTCGATTTTGTTTAAAATTCATAAATCAATTATTTTTTAGATGCTCTTTCAAATGTATATTCTCAATTTGCCCATGAAATCTTTTGAAGGACACTTTACTCTTGTACTTTATAGGAAAGATAGGAGAAATAGGAGAAATGGTTGCCATGGTAATAAAATATAAATATTTTCCCATATTTATAAATTGTAAATTGCGATCAGTCACACCGCAGATTTTTATATATAGTATAAATTTACCAAAAAATAAATTATATTAAATTCCTTAAATAATTTGGCTAGCTGCGCAGTCCGCCATCTGCGGTTATATCCTTAAACTAGTGTCTCTTAAACAGGGATACGAGATTTTTGAGGGGGGGGGGGGCGAATGGATTTATCAAAATCTATCTATAAAATGTTATCATTTTCTTTATGCAACTTTAAAAATTACAAATGTGAAAGTGATGAGGTTTTTTTTGTTTTTTTTTTTTGGTCGACAGGTAGCTCAATCAATTCCTTCATGCTTAAAATTGAACCTACCGGTAAAAAGAGATACATATACAGACCAGGCTGCAAAAACCACTATTTTGGACTCGGGGGGACCTCAAAAAGCAGCCTACTCCTTTCATCATTTGTTTAAATACAACAGCACACTTAACTTCTTCAAATTTATAAACTTCAAGAATAATCACGATTTGAAATATGATTTAGGCCCCTTGCTCTTTGAGTATCGCTGATTTAGTTATTTATAATTTACTTTGGTATTTTTTGGCCCTGTTGATGGTCATTAATTATATTATCGCAAAGATGGGAAGCAAACCAGTGAATAACATTAAAAACAACAATTAGCCTGAGAGCTTTCTTTCCTCCCAAAAATTCAATTAATTAAAAGAACAAACAAAAATCTCACATGTTATTAAAAATTTTATAGTAAAATAATAATGAGATAAATATTTAATAAATAAAGAAGCGATCTATAGTTAAAATGGCCCAAGCATTCGTCCTATGTGGTTGGGACACGTCAGGCTACATCGATCCGCCCCCTCCTCCCCGACCACCTGACGAAACCCCGATCTTTCCGAAATCATCGCCTCACAGATTATTATACTCTGATCTGATATTTGATAGCTCTACTTAAATAAAAACATTCGTATTATAAAATTATTTAAAATAAATTGATGTGGCCAACACATAACCAACTTTATTAATAATTTTGCAAATGTATTTGTATTTAAGGGGGTTGAAGAAGTGGCCTCTTAATTTGTATTTCAAATAACAGATATTTTAATGAATATTTTTTTTAATGAATTAAATTCATAATTAATAGAAATTATAATTAATGAATGGGAGAGAAGGCCAGTACCATAAATAAAATATCAACCATAAAAATATTTTAACCGAAATATAATAGTGTGTTTTTGGCGAATAATCCAGTCATCTCTCTCCTATTCATTAATTACAATACCCAGACTAAACAAAAAACGTCTAGAAATTATAAAATTATGACTAATTAAAAAAAAATTATGAATTTTTTTGTTTAATCAAGAAAAATTATAAAGTTTTGTTAGCCATTTTTGGCAACTATTGAATTGTTTTTAAAAATAATAAAAAATCTGGTTATATTTTTGTTACCATATTAACCATTTCTCATATCTTTCCTATGAAGAACAAGTGCAAAGTGGTCTTCAGAAGATGTCAATGGCAAAATGAGAATATACATTTTAAAGAGCATTTAAAAAATAATTGATTTATGAAATTTAATCCAAATCGTTGGAGCTAATTTTGAGAAAATCGAAAAAAACTGAAAAAGTGCATCAGTAAAGTACTAGTACTCTTTGGTCTATTTTGTTCAAACGCTTCGTGTCGCGTGCCAGGGCGGTCGGTACCCAGTGGCGTATTCGGGGGGGGGGGCCCAGGGGGGCCGGGCCCCCCCCCAAAGCCTTCTCCAAAACAAAAAAATACCTATTGTTTTCCCTAATGATTTTTTTTTTTAAATAATTATTTTATTAACTCTCATAAATTCTAAAATCTAACAAAAAACTTTAAATAATTGAAAAAATCTCTAATTTTACGAATTTTGTATTAAAATTTTTTTTTATTTTAAGAAAAAAAAATTTTTTTATTTGTTTTTTATTTATAATTATTATATTATCTAAAAAAAATTTCTCCACTTTAAGTTTCTTGGTGAAGGGGGGGGGGGGGGTTCATAAAACTTTTGGGCCCCCCCCCCCCAGCAGAAATCCTGGCTACGCTACTGTCGGTACCTAACTTAAATATAAAATTTCAACTTCCTAGTTCTTTCCCTTCTTGAGATATTTTGTTCACAGACACACACACACTAACCGACAGGCCATGTCGCGAAAACCACTTTATTGGATTCAGGGGACCTCAAAACGTGTATATCAGTCAAAATCTCAAACATCTAATTTTTGACATGAATCAAATACTTCCTCTCTATATATATTAATATATCTAGAGGTAAGAGAAAGTAAAAATCTCCTATGACAGACATCCACAGACCAAAACAAGCTCTCTGATTTGTTCAATCTAAAAGTCATCTTTTGGGAAATTACTTCAGCTTCTACTACTCCTTATATGAGCCTTGCACTCTACAATATTATAAAATAAATATTCAGTAGTCTTGCTAATCCGGTCTAAACACGATCTGAAAAAATCTGGTGTGACTGGCTCACAGCACACAACTTTCTCTTACCTTCGGTAATCGAAAGTTGTGTACTGTGCTTGTCACACCAGATTTTTTGTGTCGACATGTATTTAGTTTCCGACAGTAGGGTACAATTGAATTCAAGATGTAAAATTTATAAGTATGGGAAAATATTTATATTTTGTTACCATGGGAACCATTTCTCCTATCTTTTCTATGGAGTACAAGAGTAAAGTGGTCTTCAGAAGATTTCAATCGCAAAATGAGAATATACATTTTAAAGAGCATCTAAAAAATAATTGATTTTTGAATTATAAAAAAATCGTTGGAGCAAATTTTGAGAAAATCGAAAAAAACTGAAAAAGTACATCAGTAAAGTACTAGTACTCTTTGGCCGATTTTGATTAAAAGCTTATTTTTCCGGTCCCGGGGGCTGTTTTACTTAAATATAAAATTTCAACCTTCTAGCTCTTTTCGTTATTGAGATATTTTGTTCACAGACAGACACACAGACAGACAGACAGACCATGTCGCGAAAACCACTTTTTTGGATTCAGGGGACCTCAAAACGTGAAGATCCATCAAAATCTCGACATCGAATTTTTGACATGAATTCAATACTTTCTCTCTATATATTTCATATATAGGGTAAGAGAAAGTAAAACAGAATTCTGAAAAAATGTCGGATTACCCTAACATTTAGTAAAAATTACAAATTTATCTCTTGAAAAAATTTGTAATGACACTTTGTTTTCTTAAATTAACTCTCTTTTTTTGCTGCAAATCCCGAAGAAGTGACTTTTTAAAAGGCCAGATTAACCGGTATGCTCGAGTATCGAAGTCCGGATTAGAAAGAATTCATCGTACTAAGGATAAGCAACTATTAAATATTGATAATATTTTAAATGATAACACTAGATACTATGTTTCATGATTTTATTGGTGAAATAATTCATTAAAAAAAAATAAATAAATAAAAGTTATTTGAGAAAGATCTCGCATTCCAGTCAAAATGGAAGCTGATTTTTTTGTACAATGCTTTTATTACACATGTTCAAAAAGAGCATTTTTTGATTTTGGGATGACCATATTACTATCAATTTGCCCCCAAAAACGGCCAACAAATATCAAGTTTGAAAATGTTATATACATAGAGAGGCCTAAAAGTGTGACATCAAATTCTGTGCTAATATGTGCCAAAACATCTTAAAACACTCACCTTGAAAAGTTGTTCTTTGAAAATTTGAGTTTTCATTTAAACATTCACGAATGGCTTCTCTAACGAATCATGCTTTAGTCACACTACATGCAGCTACCTACTGGACATACTAATTCAGGGGTTTTCCAAAACCACCAGTATGGCTGTAAGAGCCAGGTGTTCATATTTACAACCTTCTAATTTCGCAATTAAAGTTCATACATCAGAATTCTCTCTATACAAGTCCAAAAACCAAAGCTACAAATAATTCCTGACGCAAATAACCTAAAAAAATCAAAGGTACTTATTTTTCTGTGAGCTTAGAAAATTAATAATTCAATGTCTGGGGGTGTAATTTTACTTTATAAATATGAATTTTATTATTAGCAATTCATGGGTATTTAAATAGAAAATATTATTTTTATTAAGATCTAATATTAATATAAATATTTTTATTTTTTAGATGACACCTACTGAGAAAATCGATCATGGCAGAGGTGGAAAATCTTTCTGGTATACCGGTATTTTGTTATGTGGACTGGCAAACGATCTCAACCATTAAACTACACGGTGGTGCTGGTGAGTAAGCTATTTTATTTCCATAATAAAAAGAAAATTAAAATTGCACGATTTTTTCCCTAATTATTTTTCAACAAAATTTTTTTTTTTAATCATCACCTTAGCTTCCAATCAATTTCCGAAGTCGAAAAAAGACGAGAATAGAGCTTAATTAAAAAAAAAAATGACCTAAAATTTTCCCCCTCTTGATTTCATTTCCATAGGATGACGTACTCACTAATGGTATTTATGCCCACTGGCATTATTATCATTATCACTTCATTGCCAGCCTATATATAAAGCGCTAGCAACTGACTTCCTGTGTGAAGTGTGTATGTGCCTGTCAGAGCGCTGATTGGCCAGAGTAAAAAGAAGTGGAGACAGAGAGGGAAATTTAAAACTTTAAAGAGGATATGGAAGCAGAGGCAGCCAAGAAAGAAAATTCTCTGGTAAAGCATTCAGAGAATTTTCTATCTGCCTCTGCTTCCATATCTTCTTCTTAACTAGCCTTATTCCCGCAGTGCGGGATCGGCGGATTGTGTTTATTGCTACCGAAAGAAAAAGAACAGGCCGGCCTGTCGCACGGTCTGACGCCTGTTGAAAATATAGAAGGAAGGGACAGAGATGTAAAGAACAGGACTGCCAGTCCCAGCTCGGGTAGCTCGTGGTCGCCATCCATGTACCCAAAAGAGCCCCATATTGCCTCTGCTTCCATATCTCCTTTAATTAACATACACAGCCACAACTTACATCTCAAAACTTTAAAATTTTGCAATTGCTCGCCTTCGGCTTTACCACTTGTAGATATATATATAGGAGAGACTGTGAATCATTTGAACAAAAACTCTTTATTTCTAAAAAGTAGGAAAGAATTTACAGTAGTAAATTCAAAGGGGCTCTCTCACTGCGTCGATTTAAGGGAGTAAGCATTCACTATCTGAAATAACCTTGTAAAATTTATAAACATGGAAAAATATTTGTTATTTTGTTACCATAGTAATCATTTCTCCTATCTTTCTTATGAAGTACAAGAGTAGCCCCCGGGCTTGGTGTAGGGGTTAGAGTGCTAACCTCGTATACCAAAAGTCGCGTGTTCGGACTCCAGGCAGTCCGATGATTTTATTTAGGCCATTTTGATACCAATTGACTTAAATAAGAAAGACTGAACCCCCAATAACGGATATCTTCAAAGTCTAATATGGCCTGAGATGCCGAAAAGACTTTGAGTGTGAATGAGAATAAAGTGTGTTAAAAAAAAAATGAATCAGGCAGCTATATGTAATGATGCTCTTCAGGTGAGATCTCATCATTACATATAACTGTGAGACGTTTCGACCTCAATAGAGGTTATCTTCAGGGCGCAGTGTCAATAATAAATATTTTATGAATCAGGTAGCTATATGTAATGATGCTCTTCAGTGAAGATCTTGCAAGATCATCATTACATATAACTGTGCGACGTTTCGGCCTCAATAGAGGCTATCTTCAGGGCGCAAAAAGTGTAAATAATAAATATTTTTTGAATCAGCCAGCTATATGTAATGATGCTCTTCAGATGAGATCTTGCAAGATATTTTAAAATATATATACTTTCTTGACACTTATTGGGGCCTGACGATGACCTCTATCGAGACCAAAACGTAGGGCCATTAAAATATTTAAAGAAAAAAAATTGGCTACCATTCTCTGCTTTACCAACCCTTTCTTTATATTTATCTGAAGCTACCAAGAAGGCGCTGAGGAAAAACTTTGTGGCTCGCTTGTATACGTAAATTAAATAAAAAATATTTTTTATTTAGGCCTAATTAATCCCTGGCTGCCATACTTTAATCAATTTTTTTCTTTTTATTGAGAAGTATGTTGATAAATGTCAATTTATTCGGCTCTTCTCCCGCTATGTCTACTTTTCGGAGTTCTAACAACTCCTTCTTCAGGACCGTATAAGGATGAATTGGGCCTGAGCCGGTGGTACTCCGAAACAGACATATAGAGGAAGGAGAAGATCCGAATAAAGTGGCCTGATAATCAACTTCAAATTTTTATTTATCAACATTTTTCTTAATAATATTATTCACCAAGCTGTCCCCATATTTTTTTTTTTTTTTTTTTTTTTTTGTTCTATTATATCATTATTTGGGCTATAAATTTTTTTTAACCACATAAAAAATAAATTTATTTACTATATAATCCTACGCCGAAACCTAACGTATAACAAAACATCTGGTGTGACTGGCGCACAGCACACAACTTTCTCTTACCCTTCGGTAAGAGAAAGTTGTGCACCGTGCTAGTCACACCAGATTTTTTGTGTGGAGATATATTTACCCAGCTAGCAGAACCTCGTCAAAATGACGTCCGAAATTGGTCATAACTGGTCAAAAGACGTCAAATGACTAATTAAAACCTAAAATAAAACGTCTTTTTTGTAACGTCTTTAAAACGTGCAAAATATCACATTATAAAGACGTACCGATCAGGTACCGATCACGACACTTATTATTACTTTCTCTTACCTCCATATTTTTATTTTAATACGCATGCGCACACATTTCGCGCATGCACATGCATTTCGCGCATGCGCAACTGTTAGCACACACAAAGGATCGTACCGGTTCAGTTAGTGACAGTCTATTATCTATGGTGGCAGTTAATGAAGTCATGTCTTTTATTGCTGTTGAATTTATAACTAGTGATGATCCTGTAATGGCTATAGTCTGTAACATTGTCTTTTATATAATAGTGTATAGAAAATCGCGTTTTTACAAAAGTATTAAAATAAAATATCGATATAGGTACTAATTAAAATTAAAAATTGAATAATTAAATCTCTCAATTATTATTTTATAATTAGTCATATATATATTAAATTTCAACTTTCCTATTTTTGTCATTTATATGGATAGAGAAGAGATGTATTTATTTGCTAAAATAATGTGTTTTATAATTATATTATTAATACAATTTAATTTTATATGTGAGTTTGTTTCTCATTTTATTTATCCATCAGATTATAAAAAGGTCAAAAAAAAGTCACGGAATCACGTTTTTTTGACGTTTCAAAATGTCGTCATCGGTCTGTGACATTAGTCCGTGATTTTAGGTCATTTTGACGTCAAAAAATTGGTCAAAAAAAGTCACGGAGTCACGTTTTTTGACGTTTCAAAATGTCGTCATCGGTCTGTGACATTAGTCCGTGATTTTTAGGTCATTTTGTCGTCAAACATAACGTCATTTCTGGTCATCTCTGACCAGTTTCCGACGTCATTTTGACGGGTCTCTGCTAGCTGGGTAGTTTCCCATAGCACCTTAGTTTTAATCTTGCATTTTAAATGTTGACTGCTTGAAATAAACTATGGTTATTTTTTAAAATGTTAATCTCTTATTTGGATATTTTATACACAATAGAGAATCCTAAATAAATACAAAATTTCCTAAGAATTGGAATTTTTTTTTAATGTGTAAAAAAAGGGGTCCCCTTTTGAATCGAAATTAACATAAACATCCCCATAGGAATTTAACATTGGTTCTATGGAAGGAAGAGCCGGAAAATGAATTTGAAAAAACTATTATAATACTATTTGGTATCCAAATGGCTTAAATAAAATTATCGGACTGCCTGGGGTCCGAACCCGCGACTTTTGGTATACGAGGTTAGCACGCTAACCTCTACACCAAGCCCGTGGGCTAAAAAAATAGTTGATTTATATGAGTTTTAATCTAAAAAGAAAAATATTTATATTTTCTTAACATGGCAACTCCTGTCTTTCCTATGAAGTACAAGAGTAAAGTGTGCTTCAAAACACTTCAAGGGCAAAATGAGAATATATATTTTAAAGAGCATCTAAAAATAATTGATTTTTGAATATTAAACAATTTTGGTGGAGCGGATTTTGAGAAAAACGAAAAAAAAAAAAAAAAAAAACTAAAAAAGTACATCAGTAAAGTACTAGTACCTTTTGGCCGATTTTGTTCAAAAGCTCATTTTGAGTGTCTGGGAGGGTACGTAACTTAAATATAAAATTTCGCTTCGGTTCATTCATGCTAAATCGTTACACACAGGCACACACAGACCAATTTGCGGGACTCACTTTTTTGGACTCAGGGGGTCTTAAAACATGTATATCCATCAAAATCTCGACATCGAATTTTTGACATGATCGCAATACTTTTTCTATATATTTCATATATATGGTAAGAGAAAGTAAAAAATTAGCAAAAAGGTTCTTGTAATTTCTAATTCGTCACTTGATAAATAATACGTGACAATAAAAAATTTTCGTCTTCTTTTGTTTTTGAGAATATTACGATTCTTAACTTCTTAATTTTAAATGATTATTTTATTAGGAAAAATTTTTTCGGATTGATTTATGATATAAAAGACCCGGATTTACTTACTTACTCCGCTATTTAGGGGGGGGGGGGGGGGGGGGGCTCTAACCAAAAAATATATTCTCTTTTTTATATCATCTTTGTAAGAGTTTTTGCAAATCATTAGATGCAATTTTGACAGTTTTTTTATTTTTAACTTATAATATACCCTATTAAGTGTTATTTGACTAATAAAAAAAAATTAAATAGCGAAGTTCTTTGAATTTTAGAGACATAATAAAAGTCCTATAGGGGTTCGTTTCCATTAACATTACAAATATTATTATTTTTATTATTTTTTAACATTACAAATAAATAAATATCACTTAAAAAGATGAGTAATATTTGAACAAAATTTTAATAAAGATTTCGCATATTTGGATGAAAACAAAATAAGATTTCCGCGATAAATGGAAAGCCGGTGACTTTATTTTTTTTTACCAATCATAATTCATAATAAAAAAAAATAATTAAAGCTTGTGTAATTTTTATTAAACATTTTTTTATCATTTAAAATACACACCTTGATAATGAATGCTAATAATAGCTAGCGCCTTGGCATTTGTCATAAATTCGGTGCAACGTAATAGACACAAAAATATTATCAATGGGCAGTAATTTAAAAATATTATGATAATGACGTTTCCTAGAAATATCGCTACATTGAGATTAAACATAGATAATTATTTAAAATAATAAACGTGTTTATTTATTACTGATAGATTTTGGCGGAATTTATGAAGTTAAAATTTTCTGTGGGAATTTTAAACGAGACATTGTCGGAATTTTGTAAGCAAACTTTGAACACATGGTTAGCCTAGAACAAGGGTCGGCAACCTGTTTTAAGCAAAGAGCCATTTTTCTGTAAATAATTTCACAAAATCTTACCAAGAGCCGCATCGGACCATTATAAAAATATTTTTACTAAATTATTATAAAACTTACTTATAACATTAAAATATATGTTCAAAAAAAAAACCTTAGTGTGTGTGAATGAAAAAGCGACATTCTTATATAATTACATACTTTATTTTAATATAAATCAAATCAATTTCACATTTTAAATTCTTTTTGTAAAAATATTTTTACTTTAATAAAATAAATTTCCATTTGTTTCAAAATAAAAATTAAAATTTTGACAGGCTCAAGAGCCAAACAATTTGTATAACAGAGCCGAGGGTTGCCGACCCCTGGCCTAGAATGTAAATATCGAAATGCAATAATAGACACTTTGGGATTTACCGGCCTGTCATTTGTGAATATACAAATTTTGAACCAACATATTTAATTTAGACATTGAAATATGGCGAAACGGAATAGTATTAAAACAAATTTATAACTTTGTGTTAGTAAATGAAAAGAAAAAAAAAAAAAAAAGATAACACTAATTACGCTAAGCTGATCATTTGCCAAATTCATATTTAATTAAATTCATCTCCTACCTTATAGAAAATCCAGTTGTCACCACGAGCCAATGAATTGTGTTGACAAATATAAAAACGGTTGAAATTATACTGAAACTAAACCCGAAGAGACTAACGGGCGCTCGCACTGACGGCTGAGTTTTATAACTACAGCACTGAAGGGGAGGCGATATGCGCCGACCATTCCCCCTCCCTTTATCCCTTCATTCTTCAAAGGTTTAAATAAAGATATATAATTATATATTTCGGCATATCAAATAGTATAATACGATTAGAATGAAATTAGAGTATATTTATTAGTCATTAAGCTACGTATATAGATTTATTTTAATATTTAAATGGAGAGTGGAGGAAGATGAATGAATAACTCAATACGACGGGACTTCCCCTTCTCTTCCCTCCTCTTTCTATTCCCGTACAAATAATATGGGCAGATGAGCATATTGCAAATTAAAATATTACGATGCCTATATTCTTTTTTTTTCTAAAAAATACTAGCCGTAAAACCCGCCTTCGGCCAATTTATATTTCTTGTTGTTAAAATTTTAAGAGGCGGTCCTAGCCTTACATTTTGGGGGATCACTGTTTTTTTTTTTTTTTTTTTTATAGTATAAATAAATGGCCCTGGATCCCAATAAATATATATCTTTTCTATCTATAGCATCTTTTTGGTTTTTAATTTAAAACTATTTTTTTTTAGGATGATCCATTTCAAAGTGTAAAAAATTTAACTTGGATCTCCTCAAGAAGGATTCATAAATGGCTGGAATCGTCATTTTAATTTTTCTATTTATTATTTCTATTGTTTATTTTTTTATTTTTTTACTTTTATTTATTTTGTGAATAAATTAATTAAGAATTTTAGAATTTTCTTCTCTGTTATCCGGCGGTTGACTGACCATTCGGAGCGTTCTTTGATATTTGTTTAGTATACCTCTGCCTTCTGAGTAGGCATACGTAAATGGCGATCACGAGTTACCCGAGCTATGACTGAATTTTTTTCCAACCCCTCCCCCCCCCCTTTTTTATGCCAACCTTCACCTTTTCCCTCCTCCTTTGAAAAATTAAAAAAAACTCGAATATCGAAAATTTTTTTGTTTGCCTATCGTTCGTGAATGAGAATTTTGCGTAGAAATTTCCCTTCTCTGGATATACTGTGATTTTCTTCTTTTTCGCTATATTTCTGAAAAAGAGGATTTTAATTTCTCACTATATTAAGGAAACTTTGAGAAATGATGAAGGTGGGATCACCTATTAAATGCTTTTTATTAATCAAGAAAATTTTTACATTTTTTATTTATTTATTTATTTTTTTTTTCAAAAAATGTAATTATTAAACATATTTTTTATCATCTTTTTAAAATACTGGACACATCTGAATACATTAAGTATTATTATATATTTAAAGTAATTAGACCATTTATGCCCAATGGGTCGTTTTAGACCTAGGCTCATTATCTTTTATTATTTAAAAAAGTCGTTTCATATCTCATTTATTAAAATTCAATTTTATTTTATTTCACTTTAAAATTTTGATTATCCGAGTACTTGCTTCCGCTATATAGCCTATACCGTACCATCTATTGCAATAGTATTGAGACTAAAGCCCGGTAGTTAGGCAGCCCAAATGGCACACGCTCACTAAATTTTTTTTTCTAATTAAAACATTGAGATAATTTTTATTTCGATATATCTTGAAATTCTATATTAAAAAGATACATTTTCATGGTTTTCTTGTTTTAAAAAGGGTCGTTCGGACTATTGTCTGCTTTGAAAAAGGTATTTCTCACACAGGCAAGCTGCCATTTGGGCTGCCTAACTACCGGGCTTTTAGTCTCAATACTATTGTAACAGATGGTACATATCTAAATAAAAATTTTTAAAGTGTATTTTATTTAATTTTTTATAAATCAATTAATTTTTAAGGTGCTCGAAAATTTATGTGAGTCGAAAACGACCCAATGGGCAAACAAGACTGTGTAAAAAAATAATTTTTTCAGAAAACCAGCTGCTGAAACATCATTCTAAATAATTTTAGTCATGTGCTCGTTTTCTGAAATTTTTTTTTACTTAGACTTGAGCCTGATAGGTGGTTTTCGATTCAAGTAATATTTCAATAATAAGACCAAAATCTTTTTTTTTCTTAATCACGTGAGCTGAAAAAAAAGATTCATTCATTTGTAATTTTAAGAAAATGGAATTAGAAAGATTTTTCTGGACATAAATGGTTTAGTTATTAGGAAAATGTAATATTATTTCATTTATTTATTATTTAAAATTGTACATAGGGCAACAAATAAAACACATATAGATATTTGTTAACAATAACACAATAATTTATCTTATCACTACTATTATTATTATTATTTTTTTTTTTAGTTAATTCACATCAATTGAGAAATTTAAAATAACAATCGGACTACTATTTATAATTTATAAAACTACTTAAAGAACATTTTCAATGCATTAAGAACTAGCCTCTTATTTTTTAATTTAAAAATAAATATATTTACATATGATTTTATATACAAGCTAAAAAAAATAATACTTTTTAAAAAAATACTTTGTACTTAGAAAAATAATATCAATAAAATAAAAACTCATTTTTTCTATTGCACGAAGTTCTTCTATAACACGAATATGTGGCAGATTAGAGTGAATTTACTTATTTATTTTTTTGTCGCTACTAGAGATGTTAATTCCAGCAACATCTTAGTAAATTCACGATAAAAAAATTTCACTCTGTATATTTTTTTAATGACATTTGAGTCATATTGCCGGAAAGTGATTTTTATTATTTTTTTTTTTTTGTATAAAAAATTTTTTTATTTATAAAGCTACCATATAAAAAACTAGATAATTTCTTTCACGTGTAAACACTTTAGTCTTATTAATAATCTAATCTATTTATTTTACCAATTCGTAAAAAAATATTTAATTTGGTTAAGGGCAGTGCATATCGCATCATTGGACCATAGGCTAAATGAAATGAGGTCACAACAAAATCTACTATAAAACTTTAAAAATTTTAAATAAAATCACAATTTTAATAAAATTAAAATTTAAAAAAATTTGGTAGTGATTTTATCAAAAATTTTTGGAAAAAAAGTGGAAAAGAATGAATTTCTTA